>CADDXX010000091.1:1645260-1691194 GCA_902810485.1 Alauda arvensis | reverse complement strand
CTTCCTTCCTTCCTTCCTTCCTTCCTTCCTTCCTTCCTTCCTTCCTTCCTTCCTTCCTTCCTTCCTTCCTTCCTTCCATCTCAATGTTTTCTTTTTATCATCAACCAATCAGCACATCAATTTAATAACACTGTGCCATGGCCCTGCAAAGTAAGTAAACAAGTTTGGGCTCATCCAAACATCTCTCCTTGCCTGCCAGCAGATTTTTTTCTCCAGCTCAACACTTTTCTGCAATGAGCACCTTGTCARCAGTTATCTTGAAGTGGACTGACTTTCCAATAGAAAATGCTTATCTCCTCCTCTATTTCCTCGAAGGTTTTCTTCAGCGGAAGGGAGAGTATTCAACAAAATATGAGCCAGATTTCATAAATATGGTAATTCTTTACCAATATGTGTAATTCCAGAGTCCAGGATACACACTTTGGACAGGTGAAGAAGTGGCAAACTTGAGGCGAACTTTTAAAAGAACTCATCATGATTTTTGCTTTTCCTAAATATTACCTTTCAGCCACAYATRTGTGGCTGAAAGACCCTCATAGCTTCTAGCTTTTCTGTGGTTTTCCTATTTCCTATTTCCTATTTCTTTTTCATACACGTAAGAGGATGAATTATTGAGGAAGTAACATGGAAGCATGATTCCTTGGAATGCTGTTGCAACCTTACAAAATGAAGGAGAAGACATAYGACAGGAGACTGCAGCAGAAAAAGATCAGCCTTGCACTGGTCTGTTTATGGAATTATCCTCCATGGAATTAAGAAATGTTCCTCTGTCTTCCTCGTAGTTCTCCGCCCGATGTTGCTCATCACCTTTGTGCGCATGTGTGTGTACCTCCGAGGRGATTTTCTGTTTTCCTTCTCCCACCCCTGCCAGTAATTACCAACACACAGTACCGGGGAAGGAAGAAGGACGGAGAGCTCTAAGGGGCCTACCAGCAATTCAATAGGGCTTTGATTTAACAGCTCCGAGTCCTTTGAAAACATTTTGCCAAGAAAAGCTTGCCATCAACACGTATAATCTCTTATCAGGGGCCATTGAAAGCCTGGGCTCCGAGGTTAATTCTTCCATCGCAATGAGTTTCAATCAGTTCAAAACTCACATCGAGATGAAAGCTACGAAGCCTTCTCGCCCGGTTTGTCCCGCAAAACCCACTGAGATCAACCGACTGGGGAGGATTAGGGCATGCTCATCTGCTGGCTCTCCAGCAGGACGGGCAGGCTCAAAAGAAAAACAATAATTAGGGATAATTGCTTGTGTCCAAACACAGGCATTAAAGCCCCTTTCCCCTTTGGTACTTTGTGAGCTGGAATGAAAAAGACACCCCCTGTTTTGACAGCTGGGCAGGCGAACAGAGCTGGTGACAGATGAAGCGAGACGTCCCCGGGCACCCGCAGCGGGGCGGGGCGGGCCGGGGCCGGAGAGGCCGGGCGGCCCCGCCTCAGGCCCTGCCCCGCCGGGCGGGGCCCGATGGCCGCGGCACGGGCGGGACCGGCCCCCGCACCCGGGCGGCCCCGGCACCGGCCCCGGCAGCCCGCGGGAGGCGCGGCCGGTCCGGCTCCGGGCAGCCCGGCCGGTCTCGCTCCGGGCGGCGCGGCCCGTCCATTGCTCCGGGCGGCCTGGCCAGTACCTCTCCGGGAGGCGCTCTCCGGGCGGTCCCGCTCCCGGGCAGCCCGGGCCCCGCCGGGCAGGAGCGGGGCTTTGGGCCGAGCGGCGGTCCCGAGCGGCGGCGGGGTCGGGCGGGTGCCCAGGTGCCGCGGGGAGCCCGTATCGGGACTCCTATCTACAAGTGTTATGGTTCCTCGTACGCTTAATCGACAAATGCAGATCAGATGGGAACAGTAACGTGCTTCAAAACAACTGACTAAAATTACACTCTTGAGCTGTAATGTATACAACTGCATGAGTGATTAATTAGGGAAACCCACATCCGACAAGAATGATTTCTGAAAGGAATCTTGGAAAACACTGCAGATACAGCTGGGAACCAGATTAATACATTTATCTAATAAAGCTATTCCCGGTCGTCTTCTGTCTCTCGCCTGGTCCTGTCTAATTCTTCTGGCTCACATCAGGATCGGCTCAGCCAGCACTCTGCTGGCCTAATCGGACCAGATAGATTTCTAAACAAGAGATTAAATTTGTGTGTTAATGGTCTATACAATAGATTAAGGCGTTGAACAAGAAAAGAATAGGCAAATGCTTTGCTTTTCCACTGGAGAAGTAAAGCTAARTTGTGATCTTTCGTCTGCGAAGTGGAAATGGAAATGGAGCTATATTCCTCCACAAGAGGAATGAGGCACCGCGAGAGTGTTTGGAAAACGAGGTCTTTAGCAGCAACACCCCTGCTGTGGCAGCGCCGCTTGCAAACATAAATCAAGATACGTTTTTGGAACTGTTGTAGATTAGGTGGTGYGATACTACTGCAGATTAGTAACACGGATTATCGTACAAAACTGGTTTGAAGGGTGACGGGGGAAAAGGCGAGGATGGAAAACGGTAACATATCTGATTTCAGCAGAGCAGACTCTACTGCTACAGGTCACCTCAGTTAAAAAAAATGTTGCTACTTCCTTGCAAAATTCTGAACACACGGAACGTGGGTGACTTCAGAATACATCGAGAAATAAAGTGAATAGGAGGAGTTTAAACAACCGATTTTATTTTACAGTGTTAAAACAATCTTACAAACGTTAGCAGTTTTTCTTTCCATTTATCCTGGATTTTTATGCATTCTTAGGAGCTAATCTAAATCTGTCTTCATAGAGAGCGAGTCTATGTTTGTTGTTCCCCCCCCCCCCCCAAAAAAAAAAAAAAAAAAGAGTGTTAAGGATTTATAAAATTACAATCTGTTTCCAGAGCTCAAAAACAAGTAAGCATGTAAATTGCCTACATCCGTGCTCCCATTTCCCGCAAGCCGAGGCGGGCGCAGCACCACACTGGGCAGGCTGCCTCTGCCTCTGCCCTGCCTTCGCCTACGCCGTCCACACCGGCAACACCGCAGCCCCAGGAAAGTCAGGATAGCAAACTTTGGAGGGAAATACAGTCTGTCACATGGAGGCAATGCTAGCGATTGCATCCTCGGAGTTATTGTTTATTGTCGCTCTCTTTCTTCATCTGCATAAAAATAATGAGTGGAAGTTCGAAAGCAGAAACATTAAAACAAGTACATTACAACACAAAATGCAAGCCCGGTCTCACGGGGAGAGATGCAGCACGTCTCCGTACTTTCTTCACATTAGCTGCAGATATCTATGGATGGGAAARTGAAACAATTATTAAACAAAAAAATACTTAATATATCTCTAAMTTGTTTTAAGTGTACGAGGCATCTCTTCGAGAGTCCTGGAGCCCCATCGCGTAACAGGTTGCTATTTATATGCTGTAGTGCGTGGTTTCTTTTCTTCCTTCCCCCAAGGGTAAAACCTTGACAGCTGTTTCTCACAAKAATCTTTTGGGTGATCTCTATGGAGAAAAATTAGCAGCTCACCGGCGTTACTTCCTAGCCCAAATGACCGCTGGCAGGACTCGATCCCGAACCCGTCTCCCGTCCCCAAAGTTACAGGGCGAAATCCTAATTATTTTCTTCCTCACTTTCACTTCCTTTGATTAGACTAGTTTTGACAGACTGAAGAGCCCTGAAAAAGACAATTTTTTGACTCCCGGCAGTCTGAGAAGTCTACCCAAATCTTCTACTACGCTGCCGAGCTGCTGTGTTCTCTGCTACTGGATCGATACGTTTTATTGGTAGTCAGTGCAATATTCATGGTTGTGGTTATAATAGTAACGCTCATCGGTCTTGCTAAATGCCATAGTTCATTCTGAAAAACGACTAGAAATCATAGCTATGGGTATGAAAACACTGACAGCAAATAATTCACTGAGCTACCCTTCCCCAAATATTCCTGGACAACCTTCCTACCTAGTGCACGATCAAACCCCAAACCAGAAACACTGAACTTCGGTGTGGATGATAGTCCGAATTTTAGGGGAGGAACAACAGTCCTCTCAATCTACTGCAAACCAGCATCCGAGCACAAATGAAAGGACATCACGGGTTTGTTTCCTTCAGCTTCTCTGTTCCTTAGAAGCTCTAGAATAAATCGGTAAGAAATTAAAAGCAAGGAGGAAATAAGCCTGGAATGGCATTTGTCTTGTGCCGGCTTACGGCGATCTTCTTGTGCTTATTGCAAGTATAGAGAGGRGGGAAAGTGGCCTTCAGAAAACGAAATTTGAACGGGTACTTTTAGATTTCCTTTTAAAATGAGGTCACTTATTCTTTGAGTACCACCGTGTGACAGCGTGTCACGGTCAGGCTTCCACATACAACTGATTGCAAATATGCGGATCAGAACTGTAGGCTGTATCAGTACCTGGGGTTTTTATTCTAAATTTTACAGTGCGAGGTTTACTTTTTAATTTTATTTTTTTTAACTTTTTCTCTGTTTGTCCAAYGCAATTTATGCCAGGTGGTTTTCTTTCAAATTAAGCCAGATGCGCTGATAACTGTAAGAATTAGCTTGTGTCAAGTTTTAGGTGGAAAAGGGACTTTGACAACGTCACAGCAGAATATTTCAACAGTCATTCACCACCAAAAAGTTCAGCTTCCAGAGTTATATACCTTGTACTGCAGTTCATAAACTTGATTTATGATGAAACAGAATTGCTGGATTTTACTGCTCTGGCCCTCCCAGCTGGTAAGAATTTGACTGCAACATGTGGGATTTACAGTGAGCGAARGCAGCATTATATCGAAAGCTTCCCCTATATGCATGACCCCAGTCAACAGGTAACGGAAAACTCAAAACCAAATTTTCGCCGTCAGATGTCATGGAGGAGGTTTGCCTGCCCTGCCGCTCTCCGGTCAGCCCGGTGCMGCACGCACGGCAGAGCGCCCGGCGGTGCCTTTCAGGAAGCGGAGGAAGCTCGCAGCGAGGAGGCGGCTCTCCGGCTCGGAGCCTGCCGGCGGGGAGCCGATGGGAGCCGCAGCAGCGCCGGAGGGAGGCGGCAGCAGAGGTGGCGATGCCGCGCTCTCCGCTCTCGGGTGCTCACACGCGGCCGGCGGAGGTCGAGGGGAAAGTGCGGGCGATGAATTTTCAGGAACAAATATTTTCCCGAGCATCCGCCGTTGTCCCAGTGCAATCGCATGGACGCAGGTCAGGGAAGGGGATGGAATTTGTGACAGCTTAACATCCAGATATTTGTGCCTGAAACGAGTTGTGGATGCAGCCATGAAACCTGGCATGGTTTAGTACATCAGACGGGACAATAAGAATTATTCAGTATAAATCCCCGTATGGCGGTTCAGTCCCTCATAAAATCAGCCCGGCGCAGGATACCGTGAAGGACCAGCGTGCTGTAACCAAAGCATTCAAGCGTCATTATTAACAAAAAGGCTGAGAAATCAGAACGCCGCCCCTCCGCAGCCCCCCACCCTCCCGAGGGGCGCACGGAACTCTCTTTGCTGTCGCTCCCCCACGGATCCGCCCGCATCCTCAACGTGCCGATTCCAGCGGCTCCGCCAGCCCCTGGAGGGCTCCGGTGCCGGAGGCTCCCGGGGAAAGAGACCCTCGGCCCGGCGCTCTCCGCCTCCACTCGGACTCCGCGGCGGCGGATGCTGGAGGGATCCTCGCCTCTGCGGGGCTTCAGCTATGTCCGCTCTGGCGTCAGCGGACTTGTGAGGGTACYCTCAGGGCTCCCAATGGGCACACCCCTGCTTTCTTGTCCTGCTCCGACCCCTCTCCCTKCGCCCCGCGGACCGCTCTGCGGCTCTGTCCTGATATGTGCGGCGTCTTACCGAGGAGCCTGGCAGAGGGCTACCTACCAACGGGGAAAGAAAGGTGTTTCAAGCCTGTGTGGAGGACATGGGGTGACCCAGAAAGAGAGGCTTTTGCTGTCTGTGCCACGGAGGAGCCGTAGCCTAGCGGGGGAGCCGCGGCCGAGCGACCCGGGGGCATTTTTGTGGGTGATTTGTGCAAACCGTGGAAAGGTCGGAGAGGAAGGGACGGAGAAAGGGAGAGAGGAAAGGAAGGAAGAAAGTAGGGAGGGAGCGAGAAAAAGGGACTGAAGTGGTGAACATTTGTGAGAGTGCAAAACCCGTGCTGGTGAGGGAGAACTTGGCTTTGGAAGTACGGAACTGTATCCTGCCAAGGTGATAATTAGAAAAATACCCCTGCAAGTTGAAGTTTCTGTAGGTTTAGGGGCGTTTTTTGTTTGTTTGTTTGTTTTGTTGTTGTTGTTTTTTAATTTCCCTTGCCCACCGCCCCCCTTTTCACACTGCTCTGCCACCCACCCCCGTCCCCATACAGCACTAGTTCATGTAAGATTTCGACAGCTGAACTCGCCAGAGTCGCCATCCCTCATCTAGAAAACCCACTAATCCGGGTTGCTTTTGCAGTGGCTATTTACAGGCAATTATAGGATAGGCATATGTTACCAAAAAGCAGGAATGAATGCAGTCTTTAGTCTTCTTTCATGCTTTTAATTAAATGGTTCTCTCTGTTCATGCACACTTAATCACTTTTCTTTTTTACTTGCCTCCAAAGCCCTTTGCTTAAAAAATGCTGCCATACCATACATTTAAAAGATCTCGGGTTTTTTCCCTGCCGTCCTCTCAGGGCTCAGTGAAAGTGATGGTTTCACTTCAGACCATTCATGCGCTGATAAAAAAGAGTCAGATAATGATTAATGACCATATTTCACTGCAGGGATTCACAGGGAAGGGGAGAATATTCTGTGAGGCCAGCCACAGGCTGTGCTCCCCCTCCATGCTCCAGCTCTCTGGGTGTGTGCTTGTAGACCGTGCTAGTGTTGCAAGGGGCAGGAAGGTGTTATGGAAACAGACTGCATATTCTTCKTCTTCTTCTTTTTCCTCTTCTTCTTCTTCTCCTTTTTCTTCCTCTTCCTCTTCCCCTTCTACTTCCTCTACTTCTTCTACCTCTTCTTCCTCTTCTATGCAAACAGGCATTCAGAGATTGAAGTGAGCAACTTCAGTGATTTTGCAGGATTTATGGCTTCTCATGGACTCAGTATTTTAACTGTTGCTCCTCTCACCATAGAGATGTGATTATAACTGAGTGGAGTCAAGAAGCCAGTGAGAGTCAATCACTGGTAGGATTATCTGTTTCGTTGATAAATAATAAAGGAAAACATTGCAAACCCAGTGTTACACTCTCAGCAGCAGTTTCATTCTTGCTCACCTGTGTTTTTACCGTAAAGATACTATTTGTGAAAATTTGTCTTAGTAAAATAGTTATTTTTCATCTGAGGTCTCTATACTTGCTATTTCATTATTTCTGTTGCGTACATTCTTTGTTTGGAGCCCATAAAGTTTACAAAAATGGATTTCAAAATACTCCCTTGCTGAGAATGTGTTGTGTTCTCAGAATGAAATCTGCTATTAAATAACATCTTCTCCCCTCTAGATGCACTGTTCAGAAACAGAATATAAGGCAACTACTCTTGCAGCAACGTGGGCAAGAGGAGAAACCACCCCCTTCCCAACTGCAAGTGACATTGAGAAATCTCAATGCCACAAATGTATCCTTGTAGTTGGTTGGGGTGTTTTTGTTTTTGTTGTGTTGTTGTTTTTGTCTGTTTGTTTGTTTTGGTTTTTAATCCGGATCTCAGTAACAGTGTCCTTACATCCCATTTTGACACGCCTCCGCTTTTGTTCCATTTCTCAGCTCAGCCTAGCCTTCCCTTCTCTAGATGAAAATGTTGCTCTTCTCTTAAGCTCTTCAAACCACTCCTTTCTTCCTCTTACACACCTTTAGGACCCTCTCTGTCATTCCTGAGACCCACTTGCTATTAGGAGACATCCTCTCCGGGCTGTGCCTTCAGCCTTGACCGCAGTCTGTATGTCTCCAGTCTGACACACTGAGGGTTCAAGGGGCACACTATATGAAGGTCCAGACCAGGAGGAGTCAATCCAAACGACACCAAAGTTTGAACTGCATCATTTCCTTCTTTCTAAATATTTCTTGAAGGCAACATTTAATTAATTGGGGTAAGATAGGATTTCTCTATTAATGGAAGTGTCATACCACAATTTATAGCAATTACACATCAGTGTCATAATCAAATGTCAACTTAACAGAGGCAGGCATTTCAGCAAAGAAGAAAGCCAACATGTTATAGGGTTGGAGAGGAAGGGAAAAGARCTAGAATCAGGGGGTTTTTAGAAATCTAAAATAAGAGGCAGATCTGATTGCATTTGAGGTTTTGCCATGTCTTATTTTATCCTTGTGGTTTACCAATTCCTCGCTAAACAATAATAGACATTCCTTCATAATTTGATATTTAGCTCTTAAAACAATTCAACATGTTCTAGATAGAAGTTAATTAAGGCTCCACCTTAAATCAAATGCTTGTGTGTAACAAGCCCAAGTCCAGTGTGGGACAATTTCTCTGCTGCTTTGAAACRCTGGTGCGGTGTGTTTGCCCACATMACATGGGGCAATTCCTGGGCTCTTTGCAGACAGGCCCTGCAGATCTGGGCCTTTTCCTTTGTTAGGCACTTGCCATGTGATCCTTGTGGAGGACTGGAAAGGGCAGCCTTGTAACAACATTATTTCAGGAGGATAATAAGTAGCCATCATAAATTCCTTTTTTAATAGTTTATTGCCGGTTGTAGTCTATTGACACTGCCTGCTTTATAGCATGGAGGAAAACAGTTCCTTGTTGGCACTAGTCACTAAAACTGTTTGATAGCTCTGGCCCTTTTTTAGTGCCTTCAGAGAAAACCTAGTGGCTCATGAAATGAATCATAAATAGCTGAGCTGAAGTTGAACAAAAGGCAGAAAGAGGGAGGAAAAAACAGTCTTGCACTYACTGAAATATGTTTATTTTGGACAATAATCTATTARCTAGTTTAACAAAGATACTTTAAGGCTCAATCCTGCTGTCTTAGCTGGAAGAAATAAATAAATTCCATGATGATTGTATCTTGGGTCTTTATAAGGAGACTGTTCAGCAAAGATTGCTTTTCTTCTAGCTCGGAAATAGTGCATACAAAACTCTTATGTTCCAGACTTTACCTTCTTGAAAGAAGAAGCAACACATACTAATGGTTAGAATTGTCTTACCATCACTGCCCTGTTGTGTAACACTGGACAATTTATGCAATCTCTTGGGGTCTATACAATAGTATTTAGAGAGGGCTGAGAAAGAACTGAATGTCCACTGGGTYTCACAAAATTCTGACTAGGCTGCTGTGTAACATCTCTAGAACTTTACTATAAATCATTTTACTCTAAGCCTAAGACCATCACTCTTACATGAGTTTGTTGAAAATCCAGAAACCCAATGTCCAGGCCAATACCAGGCTTCACTGGATGTGTAGGAGGACTTGCCATCTTTAAGGGTACCACTGTATAATTTGGCTAAAAGTTACTACCCAGTCTTTCTCCTTCCTCTTTCCCTCCCCAAGGGCTGATGAATGCAATCCTGAGTCTTCAGTTTCACACTGAAATATTAATCTAAATTCTTGTTGGTTTTGTCCCTCATCAGCACTTTCCTATGTGACCTATGTGAACAGGGGAATTCTAAGCTCATCTAGGAGACACCAGGAAACTCTGACTTTGGACCTAATTAATTTTAGATGAAGTATGTTGCTAATGCCAGYTTGAAATACAGGATTGAATTATGGAGCCCATTATACATTTAACAGGGTGACAGAAGTGAGACATCTGAGTTCAATGTCTTTCTCAGTCTCAGAGGCTGAAAATTTTCAAATGAAATCTGTGTTTCCCATTTGTCATGAGAATATCTAAGCCGTTGCCCTTCTCAATGTGACCTGCACTGCCAGTGCAAGGGGAGTACAGCTTTGGATCCTTTATTTTCAGGCATTCAGTTATGCTTCTGGTACCTGCTTCCTGTTCTGCTAATTCTTCTAATTTAATGCTTTTGGTTTTAATATCTCAGAAGAGGACTGAAAGCCCCAGAACTCCCATGCCTTCCAAGTGATGCTTCATGAGGGCTGAGCAGTGCTTACTCACTGTGTTAACCTACACTGTTCACACAGCTAGAATATGGAATGTCAGTGCTTCTATGGGCAAGGCAGAAGCAGGTTCAAGCCACTGGTCACTGTGCCAAGCAAATGAAGCCATCCTTCCTACTTCCAGAGAAAAGGCTGTAATCAGTTTCTTTAGTTTTGGGGTTTTTTCCCACTATGTAGCTAATGATAATGTTTTCTTCACCTGAGTGACTCATACTCTGTATGTACAATATGATCCAAAGGAGGTACTAGGCTATATTACCTATGGAGGTGAAGACAATTTCCTTCGAATATCAGGTACTTAAACAGCAGAAGGCTGGATAGGATTTCAGGAGCTCCCTTGTCCCTAGCATTCTTTATGAGCCCCTTCAATGCTCCCATCTTGTAACTGCTTAGGCCCTTCTCTTAGTCTTCTTATTAGGTGTACATGCACTGAAGATGAAACCTGGACAATTTAGGCTGAATTTTGGATTTCAGTCCCGACCGACCAATTTCTGTCAGCTTTCATTCTTTACTGTGTTGCAGTCTCATGATTTTATGGGGTGGGAATCTGTGATTTTTCCCCCAAGTAGGCTGCATTTTGCTGTATATCCCTGCATTGCTCACTTCAGGATTAGATTTCTCTTGAACCCTGTTTCTGGACACTTGTCCTGAAAATTTMATACATTTCAATCTACTTCTCCACCAAAAACCTCTGTGCCTATGATTTATGATTGGCAGTGGTTTTCAGCTTTGYCCTAGGGCCAACAAGTAGCATTGGCCTTGTCTGATTACTTGAAATCTTGTCCCAGCTTCTCTCCTCATGTCACCTCTTGAGTGTTGGCACTGGGTGAGGAAGAAGACCCAACATCTTTGGGTTTGGTGCAAGGAGAGAGAGATGCCTTTCTTTAAAAACCTTTAGTGAAGAATCATGATGGCAGAAATTGTCCTTGTGGTGTGCTCTATGGGAGACTTCTCTGAGAAGTGTATGGAGYCTGATCTGTTACAGAATGTGTCAGAAACCTGAGGAGCAGCTAGGGAAATCCAAGCAGAAGTCGATAATGAATATCAGATCACTCCTTCATATCTGACACTTACTCTTTTTTTATTCCCTATATGCTTTTAACACCTAAGGGCATTAAAAAATTAAATTAATATTGCAGTAATCCTGTCTGTTATTTGTCAGCAATCTGAAACTGCGGGTGAAAGATATGATGGATGCTAAAATGAGTATGCAATGCATATTTGGCCTGGTTTTGCTATGCCAAGAACAAGACTCATATGAATGAATCACTGCAGCCACACACAGCACCAGTGAAACCAACAGGGCAGCTGTTTGCATGCAACAGAGCAGAGGGTGAGGGCCACAGTTCCTGATTTGCGCAGCTACATACAAGTAACTTGGCACTGGTGAATGGTTTCCTTTATTTTTATTACCTCTGCAACAGAGAGAATTGTCTTCCTTATTTCATGTGTGTTGTAAATGCAAAGTTGCTYGTTATCTTTCAGCACTGGCAGGATCCTGGCCTCCAGCAATAAATTAAACAAATAATTTATTGTAAGTCACTGTTTCTTCTTCAGAATTCCAGTCACCTGTGAGCATCTGGTGTAACAGCCCATGTTTTATTAGTGTGTTCTACCTTTCTTTCACTTRGGTTTCAAAGTCCACTTGCTAGACAGAGTCAGCAAATCCCTTTTTTTCCACTGTCATAGGATGCCTACAATATTTAGAACTCCACAGAAATGTCTCTGCTTGGAGAACGAGTTTTGCTTGTTTGTTAGTTTTGTTGTCAGTGGTTTTGTTTGCTTGGTTTTGTACTGCTCTGTTTTTCCTGTGAGAGTTTACATATTYTGCCACAACATTTTGTCTTCATAGATGGTTAATTCACTTTTTCATTTGACATAAATGAAAGTTTAATTTGATATAAATAAAATTTATTCATTCTCTGTCCAGCTTTTCCTCCTCTCACTGGGACACAGCAGRGCAAGGAAATGCTGTGCAATACTGACACCTGCCAATATCTGTCTGAAGAGCACTAATCAACTTACCAGTGTTTCCTCATGACCTGACCCTTCTGTAGGGACAAAAATCCTCCTGATTTAATCAATAGTTTAGACAGACAGGCAGAAAAGTTTTCTACTCTTTTCTCCTTTCCCCGCCCCCCCTCTTCAGCTGGGGAAAATAAGTGCAAAGAAGTCTTCCAAACCAAAGAGAAATTTAGAATCATAGAAGCTAAATMCATATGCACCCAATCATTTTGGTGATATATTACTTTGCCTAATCATTAACTTAAAATGCTGTATAAGAATTTGTAATCCACAGTAAATCATTTAGTAAGAATGATTTAAATGTACTTCTGGCTAATGTAAAACAGTCCAGTTTCCACACTCAGTTGGCTGCCAAACATTGTTTAAGAAGGAGGGGGGGTGTGATCCAAGTTGACATAAGTTATAGCAGATATAATGCTCCAATATAGTGGTGGTTTGCAGATTATTGGGTTTAAGAGATAGGAAGAAATGGTATATTAAGTACTATGAAGACTGCCAGGCCTATTTTGTGCCTTAATTAGGATGCTTTGCAACTCCATGTTTAATTCTTCTCAAAGCCTACTTGAAAATGCCTTATGACTATCTTATCTACAATGGCATTGGAAAAGTGAAATGCTGGTTGATTTACTAACAAAACAGGAAAATAAAGRGACTACTATTATGGTAGATACACAAAGTTGCTTTTTTCTGTGTGATGGTGGAGGAGTTAATGTCTAAAAAACTGTTGAACCAAGCACGCTCTGTGCTGAACTTCAGAATTAAACAAGGAGCTGTGAGAGTTGACATGTCAAGTGGATGTGTGGTTGAAGAGGGAGACAGGGAATGGCCTTGGCTTAAAGAACAGTAGTATGTGACACATAGATAACAGGAGTAAACACTGAGAGGGTGGAAGACATCTTCTGCATCCACAGGTTTTTTAGTTTAGATTTTTATTTGAAAGTAAAGGAGAAACCAGGGATATGCAAATTCTGATTTTAATGTAGAGAACAGTCCCTTCTGTCAAGTGCTTGCTATTCACTATCTTGTAACAGATATCTGCTGTTGTAATCATAATCTTCTGGAAAATGAGATACTTTTGGATTGGCCAGCATTTTCTATCTTGTATCTTTTTTTAGAGTAAGATTATATTTGCACCATACTGGTGCAAAAAGCAGGGGGGAGATCTGTTTAATAGCCACTGCAACATGATGCAGCACAGCCAAAAAAWTCTGTCACACTCTTTGTAGTCCAGCTGTAGCATCATGGGTGAACTGTTTGAATATTTACTTGGCTTTTGTTTTTTTGTTTGTTCATCGCTCCATGCCRCTCCCTCTACATGATTTCTAGTACCTGAGGCAACTGGCTCTTGCCTTGCTGGCACTTCTCCCTCTCATAATGCAGTCACAGAGACCAGCAATCTAGACAGGGTACTTACGACCTCAGATCCCTCTGATGCTTTGGAAAATRTCTACCTCGTGGTGCCTGTCTGCAAATCACCCTGTCACAGCTTTGCTTGTGTTTGAAAGCACGTTCCCAGCAGAGGAATGTTRGAGTCCAGCTCATTCTGCACAGTCACTGTGCAGTTCTTGCAGACATCACCCCCTCCAATGCTCTTTTTRAAAGTACACCATAGTCAAATGGGTGTAACTCCTCTGAACACTGTGCAGAAAACAGCCTTTGCAAACTTAATTGTTAATTCAACAGAATCAGTGGGTTTACAGAAAAGCAGATTTAACAACATTGAGAACACTGCATATGAGAGTATGGAAAGCAAGGCTGTTCCTCAGGAAGTAAAAAACAACATTTAATTAATATACTATACAGCTCAAATGGCCACAAGTGACTAATGAGTTTTAAATTAATATTTTTTGGAGTACCCAGCTATAACACCTTAAATCTTTGTATTTTCAGAGTGTTATTGAGCATTTTCTGACAGTTTTGCTGCTTGTAGCAGAGGTACTCAAAAAGCAGTTGCATCAAAAATTGGTGTTAGGAGGCAGACAGCAGAGKGGAAGAGGCTTGTTAGTATTTGTTCGAGAGTAGGTGATGTTGAAGGGGGAGGAAAGGTTTTGTACAGCAGGAAACAAGACAGCCAGGMAATTAAAATGAAACTAAGATAAGTTTTGAGAAAACTATTTGACCTGTTTGGACCTACCTTCTCCTGCCATTTGTACACCTAGCTGTAACTTGCCTTCTGCACGGTGCAGCATCTATTTATGAGGAGTTTTATCCCTCCTGGTTACAGGTCAGAAACTCCCAGCCAGCCTTACTTGAYGTAAGGTTGTTTGTGGCCACGGCTGGAGTAGCAAAGCAGGGCCCTGGGGAAGGAGACACAAACATGAGTCCAGCTGCAAGCATCAAGAGTACTACCTGGACACTGGTACAAAGTACTGGTGCAGATCCTAAGGCGAGGACAACAGAGGACAGACAACCATGCCTTTGTGGCATGTGTGTGTCAGGTCAGACACACTGGTGGATGTGAGCACTACTCACATTGAGACACTTGACATTGCTGGGAAGTCAGTCACCTCTGGGGAGGACTAAGTCACCTTTTCCTCTGCTCTGGGCACTGCAGAGCACTTGACCAGGTCACTTGCAAAGTTCCTGACTCACACACATCTTGGAGCGTGAACTTGGTAAGGTTTGGTGCCACTGCCTCTGCTCCCTCTCTTCCACCCTCCACAGGTGATGATGCAGTAGAGCTCTCATCTTGGCCTAGCTAAAACTGGCTAGTAGCCTCTGATAGGACCTTGAAGTTCAGGAGCTGGGCATTGTCTCTGACTGTAGACAGATGATGTCTGCTGGCCATGCCAGATTTACCTGCAGCACAAAAGCAGAAATTGTTTTCTGCTATGGTGCTTCAGCTCCCTCTAGGAGGATTCAGGGATTCAGGAGCCCTCTGTCTAGGAGTCAGGGTCTGCAGCTGTCTTCCACACCATTCCCTCAACACTATTTTTCAACAGTTTCTGGCTCAAAAGAGAGCCATCTGCACAMGGCACCTTCAAGGACCCTCTGCCTGAAATTCTTGCCTGTCCTTTTCTACCACTTATTTAATCCTGTGTCTGAACCTGCCATACGACCTAGCAGGAGAGGATTGTACTTCCACCCCAGTGCATCCAGAACCTGTCACGCTCCTAACTGCTCTGCCTGTTCCTGTAGTTTGCCCACCCCCTGGCTGCAGGCGGGAAGCCCTGCAAGATGGCATTCCGGGACACAGCTTTTCTTCGGCTGCCTCCGAATGTCTCACCTGCTCGGCTGATAGCCTCGTTACCTGTGAAAAAATGAACGTGTAAAAGGACCCATAGCTGCGTGTACGAACACAACACTATTTCGTCTAAACAGCGACACCTCCTGATACCCGGGCTGCAGCTGTGTAAGTGGGTTACTGCTCCAATAAAGTTGTTGTTGTTGTTACACACAGTAAATGACCTCCCGAGGGCCACCCTTAACAAGAACCATGTCTGCTCCTGCGTTTCATTCGGTGCCAAGCATGCTGTCAGCACTTAACAGCTATTAATAATAACAGAAGGAATTACAAAGCTTCATGGGATAGAATAAAGCCCGCTTAAAGGCAGTTCTTTGAGGGCTGTCCTACATTGCTTGTATTCATACATCCAAACTGGATCTATTTAAGATGACAAAGTTAAAATTACCAATGTAATGTAATTCTAAGTTTGAAGCTTTGCCAGCCATTAACTGCTAAGACTATTTCTATAAACAAAGAGCACTTTCTAAAGGAACATTCACTTCAGCTTTTAACTGTGATTTCCTGGGGGAAACAGTTTTGTTGGTGAAAATTCAAATATGCAGTTTATTCATATGTTAATTAAAAAGTGTTTATAAAAGAAGTGAAGATTCCTGTTTTGGGCATATTTCTGGCAGCTATTTGATTAAAACTGGCTTGAAACATTCATCCTGTTCTTCAGGTCCGATAGCTGTCTGGCAAATGACAACAAATAGCTGATATGAAGGTAATTATTTTTCAGATGTGTTGTGTCAACCTGGTGTAACTGTGGGCAAGTAACATTATTTTAATTGGTTGCACCTATGGAACCAGGGCTGAATTTATTCCAATGTTGCCAATAATTAGCATCTTAGAAGTTTCTACAGAGGGCTGAAAAAACATATTCATGCATGAAGCACGAAAAGCAGTGTGTAATTTGTCACTTTTGAAACAGATGGGTTTCTCTGAGTTTTCTGTGGCAGGTCAAGCAAAGTTTACTCTCGTGATGGTGAGAGAAAAGAGAGCTGGGTAACATAATATTCTGTTGTTGAAGGGTGTCATATTAGGGTTAGGTGGTTCTTTAGAAAGTGAGAGATGGAAAATTCAACTGCAAGATACAAGTTATGAAATATTTTAATRTATATTATTATTATAAAATGTACTGTGACACCAATTAAATGAGCAATGAAAATAATTTATTCTCTGATAATGCACAATGAACAATAACATTACTTTCTGAAAAATACTTTGGATACAAYGGATACCTTTTCCTCTGTTGCTTTTCAGCCTTCAGAGACTTGATACAGACCTGTGTCAATAGGTTAAATCAAGATGTGAGYGTTTTAGGCATGTCCGCATGTGATTATCAATTACATGCAATCATACAGCCCAAGATGTTCCAAATGGGCTCGTGACATGACTCTGCAATCACACACTTTCTTCTGACCTCATTGCTTGTGTATTTAACTTGACTAAAATATGTGTCCAGTGCAGCAGAGAAGAATGCAAGCAAAGATCCTGTGCTGTGTTCAGGAACCTGCTATCACCTCTATGCCTTTGACAGTGAGTTCTTCAGGCTAGTCTACTTATCTTATATTTTCACACAGATTTTCCTACACTATTGAACCAATAGCAAAAATAGTAGCCAGAGAGAAAAGGTTATAGTCAATTCTGTTTGCTGGATGTATAAAAGCACGTGGTGAATCTGGYAACCATAACATTTTTGTTAGTTGTTTTATGGGGTCTAAGGAAAATCTCTGATTTATGTTGCTCTGTGACAGTTTAATGGTGTTGCTCGTTATGAAAAAATGGGGGACCTAATGCTCCCAACACCAATATAAGCAGCTAAGTGCCAGATAAAATGAGCCTGAATTCATTAAGTTACACCTGCACCAACAATACTTATGCTGATGTTCATTCTGAGCTGGTGATATTACAAGTGAATTATTRTCCAGTTAGATCACAAGCACGGCTTTGATTATGATGGCATGTTTATTCACATTAAGGTTTCACAAGTTGTTTGGAAGTAGGGACATAGTTTTGCAGCTCATTTGGATTTTTTTTTTCCTAGACAGATGGAGGAGAGGCTGTTTTTTGTGAAAATAACAGGAAGTAACATAAAATACTTGAACATGTAATGTAAAAAAAAAACATCTCAGTAATGCTACCCTCTGGGTGACCACCTTGGTCTATATGGCTAAGTAAACATAAAAGATAAACASATYTGTTGCTTGATTTTGATTAACTGTCTAGAGTAACACACAGAGCATGGACTGAGAATGCAAAGGAATTAAAACAGGCATCATAGTATGTAAAAGGAGTTTATTTTTTCTCCCCTAACCATTACCTGGCTTTCTCTTTTGTGCCATGTTGAGTCTTTCTTTCTCTTGACTTTTTCCTACYTTCCATTAAAAGCAAGGCCAAATCCTAACTAATTCTAACATGGAGCTTGAACAATTTATGAAAGGGCTTGTGCAGTTGCCTACCACAGCAGGAGTCATGCAAATCTTTTCCACTTTGATGCTCCCAGTGCTGCACTCTCTCATCAACTGGCACATTAGTCCAGTTCCCACTGACACAGCCCTGCAGAAGCTGATTTTAAACAAGTCATTCTACTCTTTGCATGTGTGCTGGGTTCATGTGCATCTTATGCTTGGACCTTTGGCAGCACAGTGTTGTCTGTAAGTGTCCTGATCAGTCCCTGTCCAGTCAGTGTGGAGGGCAGGAGGACAAAGAACCTGTCAGTCTGCAAAGGACCAAAACAACATAGAAAGCTCTACAATAGTGCAGTGTTGGCACATTGCAAAACACTCATGTACCTCTGATTTGAGAGCAAAACCTGGGGAAGTGGAATAAGAATAAGAATAAGAATAAGAATAAGAATAAGAATAAGAATAAGAATAAGAATAAGAATAAGAATAAGAATAAGAATAAGAATAAGAATANAGAATAAGAATAAGAATAAGAATAAGAATAAGAATAAGAATAAGAATAAGAATAAGAATAAGAATAAGAATAAGAATAAGAATAAGAATAAGAATGCCTTATTTGAACTAATACAGGAAAAATAATATTTGCCTTCTCTTAATATTTTATCAAAGTAAGACATAACCAATCACAAGATTGATGGATTATATATGTATTGTATGCATATATATTGTATATGTATATTTACAATAATTTGTCTCTTTCTGTATCTTTTCATTAAAGATTTTGCAGGGAAYTGCTGCTTTGTGGCAAAAAAAATAATCCTACAGCACCTCTAGAGTTCAGAGGAGATTAATTTTTGCAGAAATATTAGTTTATTTTCTTCCATCCCAGAAGAGTGTTGAAGCAGAGTGAGGCCAAATGGTTATCTAATGCATGTGTTTTTTGAGAAAGATAATGAAACAGTTTTCATGATGCAAGTGCTGTGGCAACTGTGGTCCTGCTCTACATAAATCCAGAAGGTGGCATGTTAAATGGTGAAAAACAAATGATGACATACAAAAATAGCAAAGAGGTGCAAATCACAGCCTTCTCAAACTGCCAGCTTTTGCCAGGCTTCTGCGTGAGGCAMAGCTCTGTCAGCTGACTGTGGGGATGTGTGGCAGGTGCCTGGGGACAAAAGGCAGTGTGAAAAGTCAATGCTGCTGTGAATGCCAGTGCTGGCTGTTTCTGGAGGGGTTTGGGTTGCAGAGCAGCAGAAAAACAAGAACCCTAACCCCAAGCAGTGTCCATTAACACAGAAGCTACCACCAGTTTCATGGTTAGAAGTCTAAAATGTACACGTCTTTGTTTTGGGTTTGATTGTTTTGGAAGTCATGACCTTGGACTGCATTATTATGCTGTATTTCTTTAGGTATGTCTTTGGCTGACAGAGCATGAAGCTTTACCTTAGAGCTAAGCTCTTGAGCAGACTTGCTGARCTGTAAGTAAGTAGGATGCTGCAGATATGCAAAACATGAAATTATGGGGTCMTCTACCCAGGCTGTTAAACAACATGCCCTGTTCCCTAAGAAGCAGGTACAACATCGTGCATATAGCGTGACGAGCCATCTGCAAAAATAAACAAATAAACAAAATCTGGCATGATATAACCCAAACAGGAAAGCAATAATCTCATCCCAGGCTTTTATCAGAGAAGTACAGCAGCTACTCTGCCAGAACATGTCCCTTGGTGTTTGCTAAATAGCGTGTGTAGATATAATCAATTGCTCATTAGAGATGCCACACACGACACAGATATAAACAATCATGCCATTGCTGATTTACCCTTGACCCTGTCCTGTTATCACATAAGGAATGAGGTACAAGACCACAGGAACTGGGGAGTAATTTTTCCTATTCCCCATGGGAAAACTTCATCACTTTGCAATTATTGTTCAGGAAGGCACAAGCCTGGTACATCTCAAAATTAGACTGCATGTACCTTTGGACTGTAKTTGAGACTACACATTGAGATCTCTCCAAGTAACCTCTGCCAGTACTGGGAAAGGCTCTCCCGTGAGCTCACTGCTCTCAGGAAGCTGAGAGAAACCTCTCTGCTCTACAACATGCAACTCCTGCAGCTGCAAGTCATCCCATGTCTGCAGGGCAACAAGTGTCTCTGAATCAGGTGCTATTGAAGAGACTCCCTAGACTCCCCACCTGCTTTGTGAGGCCACATCACATCACAAGTGTSAGATGAATAATTTCTTTTGGATGAAGCTGTAGCAGAAAATACACAAGAGAACAATGTGTATTTCAACTGCTGATCATCATCAAGTCCACAGGAGTAAGTCTGATGTAAAACTCTCCAACATGCAGTGCACATGGTCACCGGGCTCTCTGCAGCTGCTGTTTCCCTTTCAGACCCTCTCCCGCTGAGCAGCTAATGCAGGCACAGCCCATGGGATACACCTGGCTCTGCTGTATGCTTCTCTGGCAGACACACTGATTCACACTGGGGATGGGGCAGCAACAGCGACGCTCACCACGTCCTGTTGATGTCTATTCACCCTGACAGCTAAAGTGGAGCCAATAATGATACTTGCAGCAGGCACAGATTATCGTAGGTGCTGTATACAAACATCATGCCCTAGTTCTTTGCGAATGACCCTTCGACTCCCCCGTGCTCCTTCATGCAGACAGAAGCCTGTCCCATTAGGTCACAGCGCTGAGGAGGAGGAGACGGGGGTGCATGTGAGTGCACTGTGCAGCGCCTTCCCCTCACCCGCAGTCCTTCCCGGCGTCTCCACTCCTGCTGTGACAGCGGGGGTGGGTACCCTGTTCTTCGGTGACCTCACTGGGTCTTTCACCACGACTGTTTTTTTTTTTTCTTGAATAAGCCAACTCTCGGTTGTGAGAGAGCACGGGATACTTTCCAACGGCATCGTTTGGTATTCGTAGCAAAGGACAACAGCTTCGGCTCCCCGAGCTGAAATGCCGGGTGCCTCACAGCGAGGGGCCGCTCACAAACTGCCGGCTCTGCACTTCTGACACCCGTGGGATCAGTGGGGGAACAGAGCTCCTTAAACCCGCACAGCTTTAACTTGGGCGGAAGAGCAGAGGAGGGGGCGCAGCATCTCCGCTCGCCGCGGCTGCAGCCGGGCGGCCCCGGCGCCCTCTGGCGCTGCCGGTGCGGCGGGAGAGCGGGACACAGCCCCTCGGTCCAGCCGGGACAGCGGGACACAGCCCGCTCCGGCCCGGGGAGCCCCTCGGTCCAGCCGGGACAGCGGGACACAACCCGCTCCGGCCGGGAGAGCTCCTCGGTCCAGCCGGGACATCCCGAGGGAGCGGGATGGAGGCTGCAGCACCCTCCCCGCGGGGAGCGCTGGGGGCCTGCCGTGTGCGTCACTGGGGCTCTCTGGAGAGGAACGAGCCCTACTTACAGGTTTATTTTTTTTCCCCGAGACCCAGATTTACTAAATCYCGATCCAATTTAAAAATAGCTCTCCGAAGAATTCCAGCGCCCCCGCCCGTGCCGGTCTGCGCCGGGGAGCATCCCGACGTCAGGAACGGCAGCAGCTGGAGAAATTSGGCTGCCGGGGGAAAGTGCTGCTAAAGCACAGCGAACCGAACCGAACCGTGCCCGGTACTCCCGTTCTGAACGCAGATACGGCAGCGCCGGTGTTAAGAAGCAAATTTTGGATTTAATCTGAGAAGAAATTCGCATGCTACACCATGTGGCATTCAGTGTCTGGAAATAGCTCCTTGATCGCAGAGAAACTCTGCAAAGTTTTTGCTGAAATKAATAGATCGTGCTCAGTTTCATATCAATAAACATGTCTCTACTGATTTCATATGTCAATYAGTTTATGATCWAAATCTTATAAATAGAATTATATTRGGAAAAATCCCAAGAACCCAGGGTTACACAACTGAAAACACATACAACATCCTGTCACTATGACTAGAATGACACCTTAAACTACTAAACCCCCAGTATTCTGCAGGCCTGCATTAGCATTGAAGGCAACGTGGGAGAATGCAATTTTGCTTRAAGAGCACCATCTTAAATTAAAAATTGATTGGGCAAAATCTCAAATACAGTCTTCCAGGTGCTTTGTGAAGTTATATCAGTATAATCTAGAAGGGCAGTGACAGTTCACCTTGGTTGAAGACTTGGCCAAAAAGGTTTATYCTTTAACTCATCATGGGGCAGAAAGAATTCTTAAAGCTAAGAAGTGAATTAATGTGATGGTTATATCACAGTAAAACAAACAAACAAACAAAYCAAAACTCCAAAATCCAAACAGAGAAAACACACACACACTCAGCAACTCCCCTCCCCTCATCCCCAAACCCTGACGTTAAAAAGACTGTTAAAACAGAAAAAAAGGATGAAAGTAGAAGGTGGAAGGAAGAGAAGGAAGAAAAAGCTTTTATGGAACTTGTCTCTGTTCTTAAAATTGATGATCAGCACTCAGTACAGCAAAGAAATGTCRCCACCCTGGAGTTTCTCAATTATCTGTTGAGTGTGAGAAGACTCCCACAAAATTCAGCCAGAATTCATCTGATAGGTCAAGACAATTTAAATATGTAGCTATTTAAACTTAATATTCAAGAGAAACCCAGCACTCTTCCAATTTTTCAATGAACACAGTGTTGTTAAAAGTAAACTTCAAAATCAATATGGAGTCCACAGCACAACCTTCTGAATTTTCTTCCGTTTACTCTGTCAGTATTATTTCATGTAACAAAGATATTATTACCACATGAAGCTTATGCCAGGGGAGTGGGGGGAGGGAGGGAAGAGCAGCAGGAAAAATCTGTGGTGCTTGACTGAAGGAATTTTCTTGTTGTGGGGGAGGGTGACTGGGTAGAAATTTTGACCCTAGTCCTGCAATTGGATCCATCAAGCCTGACCTCTGTGCTACTGCAGTGCTTGCTGGAGTCAGCAGAACTATGTGSTAAGTGCAGGGCTCTGTCCATGTGGAACTAACTGGGGATTTGGGACCATCCAGTTTCCTGCTGTGGAGGGAGGATGAGTTCACATCTGTGTAAATTCCAGAAAAGGAGCAAGACACTTCCATGARAGAAACTTGCATTTATTTTTAGATCCCCTCTTCTCTCACTCAATCCCACAGAGACCATGCTGAAAACAGCATGCCTCCCTTTCTCCAACTACACGTGCCTCCCCTTCTCATTACCTGCTAACACCAGACCATCACTGCAGAAAAACAGCGTGTCCCATATTTCTCTAATGAGAAAAACCTCACACAGAGTTTGCAGTCACTTTTCAGTAGCTGCTGCTGCAGTTGCTAATCCACCTTGGAGCCTGTTTAAATGTTGTATTTCAAATATGACTTCTGTCAGTGTCTTGTGCATCACTGTGGAGCACAGTGGTTGCTTTGTGCCCACCAAATGCTTTATTTCTTTGGCAACCTCTACGTGTACGGGACAGGGAGTTGTGCACCTGCAGGTCCRTGCAGCTGGACAATGTTCTGAATGCACATCTCCATCCAGAGCTATGTCTCCTGATTGCCAGAGGAGCTGCACAGAAACTCCAAGACTTCCAGCTGTCAGGTACATCAGGTTGGTGTCCTGTCTGTGCAACTGTCTGTGCTGAAATACGAAGCTTCTCCAGCCCCCAGGAATGAGATCAGTCACAGGTGGATGAAATATGGCAAGAGCAGAGACAGCTGCATCGACAAGCAAGAGCCAGTTGATGCATTCCACAATGGACCCCTGCTTTTTGCTGTGCTGTGCCAARCCAGGAGACTGACCTACAGGCACAGCAGCAGTGCACAGCTTGGTTATTTCAGACACTGACCACTGCCCTCCARGGCATTTTGTGTGGTGCCCACTCCAGCAGGTGAGAGCTGAGATCAGCTTTTGGTTTGAGCCCTCTGAGGGAGGTAAACAAACCTAATGGGATCATCATAGGGAAATAATGGTTTGTCCAGCTCTGTCACACTTCTAGGCACATTCAAAAGCAGAACCTGAAATATATGTGGAAAAACAAAATGCAGGGACTCAGAGCATTGTCATTGCTCTGGGGTTTAAAAAMCTCCTGAGCAAAGCTTTTTTGGACCTTCATTCTGGATTGCAAAATTTTCAGAGCTAATACACTTCATCTTTTGTTAAATACAGCTGTAAATACATTTCACAGAATTACAGAATCACAGAATATTGTTAATTGGAAGGRACCCATAAGGATCATCAAGTCCAAATCTTAAGTGAATGGCCCATACAGGGATCACATCCACAGTCTTGGTGTTCAGCAACACCATTCTGTAATCAAATTAGCTAATCTCAAATTGATGTGGATTCAATGCATGGAATCAAGCTRAACTTGAGCAAGAAAGTTTACCACAGCCCACAATTGTCTAGATACTCTGGGGGCAACCTGTAGCCTGGGTTGTGGGCCTAAGACCCACGTTCAAATAAAAAGGAACATCAGAGGTGTTTTACCACAGCCTTCCTACAGAGTGGGGTGCAGCAGCTGTGATTGTCAAAGTTCTCAACAGTGGTAGGATCACACAACTCTGCTAAGGCTCCAGAAAGATGCCATTTTCTTTAGGGACATTAACCTCATAGTTATTAGGACTCCTGGTGGGAGAGTGGTTTGCCTCCCATCAGGTGGGAAATGGAACTGAATTTAATGCATGCAGGATGTCTTAGAGATCAGCATAAAAGTGGGCAGAAGTCACTATTTGTTTTCTCTGTTCTGAGATGCTGTGGTTCAAGCAGGATGCTCCAAAAATGCCTACAGGACTGGGTTGTGCAACAGGGCTGTGTTGTCCAGGTAAAGCAAGCTGAGGAAGTCTAATCTGTAGACTGGACTTATTAATGAGTAGGCTCTTCTAAAGAATCAGACAAAATTAAGACACAAAATGCATTTCCATGCATCAGACACTTGAGCACTTTTGAAGTTTCCCAAGCAATCAAGAATGAAAAYACATCAAGAAAAAAATAAAGTCTTTTCTAAAGATGCTGAATGTCCAGGAACAATCATGATCTTCCACAAACATCTTGTGCATTCACAGTTCACACTGGTGAAGTCTGAAAATCAAGTTTCTTGATGGAGAATCCTAATATGGATTTAGATCCTTGAGTTTAATAGCTTTGCTATTAATAGTTTTGCTGTTAAATAATTAATAGCTCTGCTATTGAGCTGCATTGCAAAGGGCTAACAAATTTYGACAAAGAAAAGGGAAGGGATCAGTTAAATATCTTCAATGATACTGAATTGTGTATAAATACCAAGATCTTGTTCACACTGTCTTATCCTCAARTGTTTAAAGAAAAGATTTTTTTGGATTCTTGCTGGCATCTCTKAGGATTGTTGTGTCTTGTCCATGATGATTTTATGAAGACAAAGGGTATATTTCCTCATAACGTGGAGGTGACAAGTTATTACAGGCATAGTCTTCCAGGAGTCCTTCTGGCTCATCAGAACTGTCTTCTGACCTAAAAAAAGGAAGGGGAGCAGATGCAAAAAGAATTTGCCAAACACAGAGCATGCAAGTAATTTCAGTGTTTCATCCCCCCGGCCTTATCTGGGAAAAGTGCTCCCTGGTTTCTTGAGAAAATGCTRTGAGATGAAGTTTTACTGAGATTCAGCTGTTTGCTTTGTTTTTTTCAGTAAGTTTAGAAGGTRGTGACCTTTTCCTTTACCCTGCCTATGCCTGTCACCCATATTGCTGAGGACAATGGGTCAGTCAGCAGTTTTTCCAAAAGACTTTAAAAAATGAACTAAGTGACTTGCATTGTAGAAAGAATTATGAATAATTCCTATAATTTTGATGTTTTGTCCTTAGAGGAAAGAACTATGTAAAATTATTTTGTGTACAATTTGAGCAGCTCCATACTGCTGTGCAACATGAGCAATATTGTTTATGCCTCAAAACTAGGAAAAGAGGAAGAGCTGGAAGGTTGTTACAGTTGGAGAGCAGCAYGTGACCAGGCTTATTCAGGAGGGAGAGCATCTGGTACCAGACTGATTCTTGCATTGTGGCAGAAATGCTGTGTGTGTGTGTTGAGTCGTGTGTTGTGATTGTGTTCGAGTGGAAGCCTCTGGCTCTACATGATGCCATTTCCTCATCTTAAAAAACTGAGAGCCAGRCACAGTTAAGGGATAAGGGGTTTTGCCTGGGTATTCAGTAAGGATCCTTATGGGGCACCATTTCCCAAGGTGGGATGTGCTGCAGAGCACACACACCATAGATCACACAGACAATTTATGAACTTACAAATGAGCATGTCCAACAAGGCTGCCCCAGTGGGAGGCCTGGMTGAATGGTGTGATATTCCCCCATTCAAGGAATTCCCTCTGTATGGGCCAAATCTCGAGCTTACAGGATATGTTCTAGAGAGGACCTTGGTTTCCCAAGATAGTGTAGGGTTTTCTGGCCTCTTACTACGAGCCCTTTAGGATGTTTGGTCTCCTGGCCTAACAGAGTACCAGGACTATGCTAAATTATCAGACTTAAGGAATTACAAGTATGCATGCTAAGAATACATAAGGATGCATAAAATTATATAAAGCAAAAGGCAAAAAAATCATCTTGGCATCACACACATAATAATCTAAAGATGGTAAGATAAACATACAAAAACCTCCAAAAACAGGAGCACACATATCTTCAAAAGTAACAAAGTATTTAGTTGACTGAAAATTGAAAGGCGTTTTATAAGTGRATTTAAATTGTATACACTTTCGAGGAAAAGTATGTTTTCTCACTCAAGAAGAATTCCTAACAAAGACCAAAAAAAGTCCGAGAAGGATAACACCCTGGACCAGCTGTAGTTTCTTATGAAACCACACATAGCATTTAAACTATTCAGAAGCCTGTGTCCCAACACACTAAGGCACTTCAGAAGGCGTACCTCTGATTCCCGGAATTCTCAGCAGGATAAGTAGTGTAGCTCTCATCTCCAGCGAAAGCCAGGTTATCCAGGGCGTAGGCAGGGCAGAGGTGAGGGGAAGCCGCGGCSAGGACCGGCGAGGCGCCGGGGGGCACACCGCCGCAGCAGCTGAGCACGGGGTGAAGGCAGCCGGCGCTCACAGCAGCGCCTTCCTGCGCTGGGTACGGCGGCGGGATGTACTGCACCACCGTGGCACCGTGGAACGTGATCGGCTGGTTAATGCCCGTGAAGACGAAGGACTGTCCGCTGGCAGCCTGGTCGGGTTCCGACGCGTTATCCTCTCGTTCTTTGCAGGGCTTGCACGTAAGCATGTTAAATTTACAAACGGCGATCAGAATAAAAGTCACCCCGACAGACAGCAGAATGGGCCCTAGTAACTGAGTCCACTCCAGGTGAGTAATGCCATCATATTTTATCCATCCCATCACGGTGAAAGTGATCCCCACCAGTCCCAAAAACACACCTGAAAAGAGCAGAGTGGTGCCRGTTTTATCCCCATCTGACACCAGGGCATCAGATCTGTTTGGCTGGCAAGGAGTGACAGAGAAGACATTCAAGGAGAAATCTTCTACGTTGTTGTTGTTTTGCTCCATTACTGAGTATAATGTATCTTATCCCTCAAGAGAAAGGGGGCTTGTAAAGGACTTAGYAGAGCATTTAAAGTCGAAGGTTCAGGTTAGTTATACAAGAACTTYGTGTGTGTATGGTTAACAGAGTCCATGATTTGAAAGAATAAACTTTGCTTGGAAGAACAAAGGTCTGGGAAGTGAAGCCTGAAGCCATCACTGAAGATTTCCTGAATTACCACCATCACTTCTGAAATGGATTCACCCCTGCATGACTGCCTGTCTCTTTGTGTTTCTTTAATTTAGCAGCCATGATACTGTGCTCRTTCTGGACAGCAGAAAAAGCAAGCTGGAGCTTTTTCCTTGGCCCCAGCTAGCTGATGCATCCAACATATGGACAGCATATGTTTAGTCAACAGCAGTGAGGAGATCCTTGCTCTCCACTTCCTGCTCCATTTTCTGCAGGAAAATTTCACATGGCCATAGCTAGGAATGCTTTTCCATGCTCTGAAGCGTGACATTTATAGTCATGCCTGGATCTTCGTTGCAGCTCATTTTGCAGTTCACAGTTTAAAAAAATACCRAAGGTAGGCTTCCTGATATTTGTCTGGGGCAACAACCAGATGAGCAGGATGCAAACTGGCAACAGGATGGTGAACACTGAAAAGCCTGGGAGAGCTGTTGGCTGTGGGAGAAGCATCATTTCAAGACAGCTAAAGCTTTCCAGCTGGCTGAAGGTAGCATAATTACCCTGTAATTTCCCCTTAATTCTGGATATTTTTAATTGTGGGTTTTAAGGTTAATAGAGAATAATGCCCAAACACCCTGAATAGCACATCAGTGCAGGAATGAGAAAGCATTYCCTGTAATGCTCAACTTGCCAGAGTGAGGAATCTTATCCTGTACTCACAGGTACCTAGGATACTTCTTCATATCACAATGAATTGTCCTGCTGAACTCATGTCTCATTTATTAAACAGAGAGATCATTGAATTTTGAAATTTCTTGTTTCCTAACAGTTTCAGACTAAAGTAATTGGAGGGTTCTGATAGAATGTCTTTGTATAATTCTGTAAGGAGGAAAAACACCCAACAACTCTGTCTGTTTTGACTAGCATGGCAGGGTACTACACACAGGACACTGATTACTGCTCAGGCAGCAGAATACATAATGATATTTCCTGCTACCAGCAGCTCTGGGGATGCAAGCTTATCCTGAGATTTATAAGATTAAAAATAGCTCTAGAACTAGAAAATTTACCTTTCAGACTGCTTCTTCAAAGTCAGTAAAAGTGCCCTTGGTCTGCATTCACRTCACACTGCATGACGACAGCTCTCTCCTGGAAAGGGCCATTCACCAAATTTGGCACCTTCAGAACCRATGCTGAATGCAATTGCAGATGTCTTTCCCATTTTTTAGCACATAGGCCCTGAGGAATACTAGTGCTGGATTACTTAAAAAAACAGCTGTGAAGCTTCCAAACTCAGCATTATTAAGTCACCCCTGTTACCCAGGGCGTCAACAAATTTTCTGACAAATGCACTCAAGATCAGCCTTTCCCACAACACTAAGTCTGGTCAGGATTCTCTGCACCTCTTGAGCAAAGAGATCTTGAAATGCAGTGGTTTTATATGATGACAACTAAACTAGATAAACTGTCCTTTCATTGGTAATTATAGCCAAAGTCTAAGTTACTTCTTAAATTTGTTGAACTTAATGGAATGAACTGTTACTGCTCTTTGCAAGTCAGGTTTTTCCATACCATGAATCATCCTTGCCACTGCTGAATCTTTCAGGCTTTCCAACATCCTTTTAAAAGCAGCACTATACTATAATAGCTGTCTGGCTAATAGCTTATACAGATGTAGTGTCACCTTGCTYCTTTCATTCATTCAAGAAGTCTGCRACTGCTATTTGCAATGGGATCGTGCTGGAGTWGTTCCTCAATCTCATGGAACGGTCCTCAGACCCCRTCTGGAATCACAATTTTCCAAGTTGGTTGTTGTGTCATCCTACAGCTGTCTCTTTGCCTCTGTTCGAGGGCATGACTTCCTGATTCTTGAGCAAGGGCACAGTAGAGCTGGAGAACACAGGGTTCTTTTTTTCTTTCCAAACTACATGCCACTTGAACTTTTAAAACAGGATGGAAAACACTCTCMATTTGGTGTGGTAGACCTACATGAAAATTACTCCTTGCCCTGTAAACTGTCATCTCTCTGTAAGACCGTTTCCTTTATGCCTCCCCATATTTCTCCAGTTATTTGCCCAGAGAGCTGCAGTCAAGCAGCTGTCAAAGTCTTAAGAGATTGCTGGATCACACTGATTTTTTAAAGACCCTGCTTTTCTTTGCCAATAAGTGTGTGTTCTAGGGATCACCTAAAAATGCTGATTTACTAAATACACCCCTTTTACCCGRTATGACTCCTAAGCAAAACAGTTTTGTGAAACCAAGGAAAATTGATTGAAGTGAGATTTTTCAGAATGACTGCTGTTTTCAGATCTCAATACAATTTTGTTCTCATCTGCTTCAGACTTTAYCCTTGGACACAAGCACTGCTTTGCTTTTTCCACCTAATATTCTACAACCAGTACAGACTTCCCCTGCAGTGCCTGCTGCTGAAAGCAGGTGGTCTGCACTGCCTCAGTTCTCTAACCTGTCTGAAGAATCACCCAAGTGAACCCTGACAGGCCATCATTTAGYCCTTTTTTCTTCTCCTTATTTTACCTATTTTTGCACAATTGTTCACATTATCAGCCTGTTGTAGAAAKGTTTTATTTTCTTACATGACAGTTATATAAGCAGGGACTTAGTCAAAGAACACACAAAAGAAGCTGCACAACACACAGTTGTTGATTAGCTTTAAAATGAGTAAGTACAAATTATCACTCCATAATGTAGGGAAATTAAGGAGCCAGTGATTTGAGCTAGTGGGACCTTTCCCTAGAGAAAGGTAACTGCACATGGTGTCTTTAGTGGAAAACATGAATTACATGTGTAAGATCAGTACATGAAGAACCACTGTGAGTGGGCCTTTCACCCCTGAACTACTGCACTGCCAGCCTCAAAGCCTAAATAAATTGTGAGGAGCAGGTTCAGCCATCTGCCCACAACTGTATTTACCAGCAAGGTGGCTTTATATGATTTGGAGAATGTTGTCTTGTGAGCAGGCATGCCAAAATGAAGGTTTTTCCATGTCTAATTGTTGAGATGCATGCATATATGATAGAGGGAGGAGCACTGATCCTCCAGATGAAGTCTGGCATGATTACTGCAGAAATGTGGAGGTATTGGCWCTACAAGTCATGACTCTGAAGAGATGGGATGGAGAAGGGATAAATGGATATAGCAACACAAACCACAAAGGGCAAAGATGGGGTGGGTGCAATCCAGCAAGTGCTGCTATCATAAAAACATAGCAACATTGCAAAGACCTGCGGAATCTCAGTTTTTCAGATGAATTAACTGCTAATTTTTTAAGCTGTTGTTAATGCTGGAAGAAAGACTTTTTCTAGAGAAAAGACATTTGTTTATATCTCTGTGAATCCCTCTCATATTCAAAGGATTGCAGTGTTGCAGTTAGAAGCAGAGCAAGGTCAGTGCAGGCAGCAAGGGAGACCTTCACTTACAGAGGGCAAGCAACCCCTACCTCCCACTTTGCCTGTTTAAGTAAGTGTGAATCAGTAACCAACTTGATTTGCTCCCTAGCATTTGTATGTCAAACACTTAAGCTAACCTTAGGGCAGAAAGAGGGTTATAGCACCATTAGTGGGACAGTAAAGTATCTCACTTCCTCAATAAAAATGCTATTCTGTATTATTTTAAGCTAYTTTTATAGTTTTACAAGGTGTTGCTTCCTTTCTAATACAGACATTTCACTCCTACTCCCCACATCAAAAATTCCTTCCTCTAATGCCATTCACCCAGTGGTAGCCTTCAGTGGTGAGGGCAGACCTGCAAGCCTCTTACTCACATTTTCTGACCTTGCTGCAACAGATTTCAACAACACMGTAAGCAAATACTCTTGCACTGGCTGTGTTAACTACTTCAGTGCTAAGCAGYTGATGGAGATACACCCAGCCCATCCACTGAGTTTTCAAGCAATTATTTTCTAAGTCAAAAATAAAAGATGTTAATACAGCTGTAAACCGATCCATTTCCTAAGCATCTTCTCAAAATTATAGAGMGATAAATTCAATTTTCAATCCTTGTTTTCAGTGTAACACCTATCCTTCCCAGGAAACTCAGATGCTGAGTGTGAAGCCAAGTCAGCAGCTTTCTGAACCATGGTTTCTGTGAAGAATGCTTTTTTTAGAAATAAAGTGACCCACACTGAAGACTCTGCAGTGGATGAGCAAAATACAATAACCTGGAAGGAAAACAAGATTCTGTCTCTGTTACAGAGAATTCAGATGAGTCAACATATTCTGCTTGATTTGTGTGGTCTCTTGGTATATCTGGGAACAACCAACTCAGCAAATTGAAGGCAATAGCAAAGGTTGATACTTTTTCAGCTCACCAGCAGATGCAGCTGGGGGTTTTGTTTGTGTTTTTGTTTGTTTGTTTGTTTGTTTTGGTTTGGTTTTTTTAAAGCTGATGAAATATTTCCAGAGTTGTTTAAACGTTTTGATATTTACCCTTTTCAGAAAATGAGTGTTCTGACCAACAGCATAAAGCTGACATGGGCTTTTTGTGCATGGGATCTTTCCAGTAAAATACCCCTGCTTCTGTTCTTGTTATAGAAGGATAAACAGAGAGAGAATTAGGCTCCTTAGACATGTGCAAAGCTTTGTRTGCATGAATCAGGCACGGCAGTGAGTTCCACAGTTTAAACAGTATAAGCAAAAGCTTAAAAAAATAATCACAAWGATGGCAAACTATAGRTTATATTGCAGATTGCRTATAAGTAAAACATCCTTGAAAAACTCACTAGGTAAAAAATGTTTGAGAGAAAAGAGGACAAAATGCCTACTGGCTTTTGTGGATTCCCTTTCTTCATACAGACATTTCCCATGCCTGAGTCATGCCAGTTTAATCAGCTCCCACCTACTAAATCCCCCTCTGTGTTGTATTTGCTCATTACTCTGCGTGCATAAGCCCCTCAGCTCTATGGCTGGCTAAATATACCTCCCTTGCTGGMTGGTTTGTTTTTGTGTGGCTGCACAAATAGCTATCCTAGCATAACTGAGGGAACAACATAGATTTGGGAACAAATAGCAAATGCAGGAGCTCCTGAACATCTCACTAAAGCAGTCAGCAGGTGAGAGGCATGTTCATAGAAAGAGAACACAAGACAATCACCTTTCCCTAGGCACAGGAGGGAATTTAAGTTCTTAATTCATACTTTGGCATTCTGTTACAGCCAAGTTCTCTGAAATGCAGCATGGTAGATAAGAAGTGGAGGTGTAACTGAGGTACCAAAGCACTCAGGTGTTCAGAGACTCAGCTGAACAATTCAGAGACCACTCTTCCAAAATATTTAATGCTGGCAAGTTCACCAGGCTGAAGTGTAGCCCTGCACAGAATCCAGTCTGTTTTTCTCAAACAGCATTCGGAGCAAGTTATAAAACGTCAAAGATCAGCAGCAACTCAGTTCCTCCTAATTATCTTTACTTACTACAAGATAATCCTTCAGTCTGGGAACAGGTGCAAACAAACACAAAAGAGAATTAGAACCTCCATCCTGAAGGCAGGCCACTACTACTGGCGGGATGGAAGAGCCAGGAGGGTTGTATTTCTGAAGGCTCTGTCAAGGGCTGTGTCAGTTAAAAACAGTTGTTGCATGGGTTTCCACGAAACTGCCTCTCCTGCATCTGCTGATAAGTAATGTCTGCACCTCGAAGATACCACTGCTTTGTGCWGCCCACTCTCACACAATAAGCACTCCATGTATAATCCATGAACGACAATATAAAACAGCAGAATAATCCCCCTGAAACCAGTCATTGCCACAGTTMAACTGTTAGCCTATTAACTATCCTCAGGGCTGCCTTTGGGCTCTTAACTGCAGCTCAAACTGATTTTCATAGGGATTATACTTACATAAGGACCAGAGATAGTCTAAATATGGAGTGTTTGTTACCAGGCAGACCAAAAGGTAACCACTGAAGCTCTTCATAGCATCTTTGGTACCAACTTTAACATCCCTATATGTGAATGGTCCAAGTTATTGTAAAGGCCATACTTTTGCAAGCAAGCATTTTCCACAAAAGTAATGCAAAAATAGAAATAAAAACACTGCCTAGTTATTTCTTTCTTTGAAGCTCCAAACAGATTTAATTAAAATAATAAAAAAATGGGTTTCTACTTAGTGGCTTCATTATAAAAAGAACAGCTATAAACAGAAACTGAAGCTGTAACAGAACAAGATGAATGTTTAATGTTCTTGCAGTGAACTCCCTTCAGACTACTTTAGCAGAGGCCCAGCCTTCTCTATTATTTATTGAAATCCAAGTGCATTGTTTATTCTTCCTGATGAAAAATTAGACACAGCCAACATTATTGCTTTTATTACAAAATGTAAATAAATTCCAAAACTGTAAATCTCTGGGTACATTTTAATTAAAAATTAARTGAACTGTCAGTCCTTTATGAGCTGGTGTCAGATGTGGCTAAGGAAATAGATGAAAAAGATGAGGAAGAAGATGGCGAATATTCATTATTTGTTATTGATGCTTTTTCTTCATATTTTGGTGGTGATTCAGAAGAAAGGTACAGCATTGGTAAAATATCTGAAGGTGAGCTGCTTCCAGAAATTGTATATATGGATTCATAGTCTCTAACAGCAACCGTTCTTTCATCATCAGCAAGCTGTGCTCTACAAAACAAAAAACTATGTATTAGCATAAATCATTTATCTACAGTGAGTGAAATTTGACTTGATTTACATAAACATATATGTATGCACACACTTCCTAAAAATCCCTGAAGCAAASAACTTGCATAAGCATTAGGATTTCACTCTGTGGGCTACATGATGACTCATAATAAAATTCTTTAATTTTAGAGGGGGACAGCAAAACAAACTGCCTTCTAATCTTTCAGATCACCAGGCACAGCCTGGCTTATGGGTATTAGCTACTTCTGGCTGTGCTTTTTCACAATCTTACTAAATCTTCTTCTGATCCTTAGCTCCTAATGTATCCTCCCTTTTGTAGTGTATCACATACACAGTCCCCTTCCTTTATGAAAGACAGTTACTAGACTAGACTTAGAACTGCAYCCAAAAATTCACAATCCCCTTTTGAGATCTTACATGAAAGGCAGTCAAACTTTGATTAGGCATTCCAGCAATCCATGACAGACATAAGGAGGAACAGAAGTGACTGGACATGACCAGACTGCAAAGTTCCCAGTGACATTCAAGGTGAGCAGCCAAGTATTCCTTGTCCTCCTCTAACCATCACAGCTGGATCAAAATTGGATGAACCCACATTCTTCTGGTACTTTGTTCATCTCAYCCTGGAGCTGGCCCTTAGCATATTGCTTCAGCTGCTTCCCAAAGAAATGCCTTGCTCCTCATGATTCAYTCCCAGAGCTGACTCCTGCTTTTGTACATACAGATGTATGTATCAATACTGAGTGAGGAGCACAAATACAGAGCACRCACCTCATCTTCTATGCTGTTACTGGTCTGTGAGGGTTTTCAAAGACAAATGCTGAGGTGCCATGTAACAGACTGCAGGAAAAATGCAAGCAATTTTGGGATGAGACTGACTCAGCTTATTACTAGCTCATCCAGCAAAGGCTGCAGCAAAGTGCTCGCTGACTGAACACTGAGCAGTGCATCAAAGAGGCAAATCACCTTTGTCCAGTAGCCACCAACTTACAAAACATGTGCCCCCTGCCATATTTGGGATCTTCAATCATGGCACTGTTATGAACAACAAGGCCATTGCTTCTCTTCCTTGGAAGTGCTCGGGAGGCAATTTGCCCTAGTCAGGATGCCCTGACTGCCAGCAATTAAGAGCAGAATTAAGTGAAACAGCCAGAGGTGGTGTCAGCTCAGCARGTCCTGTGAGGACACTGGGAAGCACAGAAGGGCAACAGCTAGAGCATCCCCATCATCACCACAGGGTGAGGTCAGGCATTCTGGATTCTGTAACCAAGCCTGAGGTGTTTTATCCACTCCACTAGATACTTTCCCAACAAACTGCCTCTTTGTGTACATATGTTCACAAGACAGAGAAACCCACCAGGCATTACATCATACCCCTGTGATTTTCCAACAGTTCCAGGGATGGTGACTCCACCATGTTCCAATGCTTTACAAACCTCTCCACAAAAAAAAACTTCCTTATAACTAAGATAAACCTTTCCTGGCACAGCTTAAGACCATTTCCTCYTGGCCGGTCATCTGTTATCTAGCAAAAGTAGCCAATTCCCATCTTGTCACAGCAATTGAAGAGAAAAATAAGGTAAAGCCTCCTTTTCTCCAGCTCTCTCAGTGACACCTCACATGACTTGTGCTTCAGATCCTTCACCAGCAGTGCTGATCTTCTTTTGTCACACTCCAGAACCTCAGTGTCTTTCTCATCCAGAAGGACCCAAAATTGACCCATAGAACCACAGAATAGCCTGGATTGGTAGGGATGTTAAAATTCATCTATTTCCAACCTCCCCTCCAGATGTCCCATGGACAGGGACATCTTTCACTTGACCAGGTTGCTCAGAGTTCTATCCAATCTGGCATTAAACACTTCTATGATGGGACAYCCACAACTTCTCTGGGCCTGTTTCAGTGTCTCACCACTCTTTCTAACAAAATTCTTTCTAACATCTACTCTAAAATTTCTTTCAGTTTGAAACCAATCCCCCTTGTCCTATCACTACATGCTATTGTAAAAAGGCCCTCTCCATCTTTCTTGTTAGCTCCCTTCAGGTACTGGAAGGSTGCAATTAGTTCCCTCTGAAGCCTTCTCTTTTATAGGCTGAACAAACCCAACTCTCTAAGCCTTTCCTTACAGGAAAGGTACTCCAGACCTCTGTCATCTTGGTGGCCTCCTCTGGACTCCCTCCAACAGTTCCATGTCCTTCCTGTGCTGAGGCCCCAGAGCTGATGCAGCCCTGCAGGTGGGGTCTCAGCAGAGCAGAGGGGCAGAATCCCCTCCCTGGCCCTGCTGCCCACACTGCTCTGGATGCAGCCCAGGACACATTTGGCTGGAAGTGTCCATGGCTGGGTCATGTCCAGCCTCTCACCCCCAGCACCACCAAGTCCTTCTGGGCAGGGCTGCTCTCCATCTCTTCATCCCCAGCCTGTGTTGATATCAGGGGCTGCCATGACCAAATTTTAGCACCTTTCACATGGCCTTGTTAAAACATATGAGATTACCACAGACCCGCTTCTCCATCTTGTCCAGATCCCTCTGGATAGTATCCCAWACTTCAAGTCTGACAACTACACCACTCAGCGCAGTGTCATCTGCAAATCCAGTCACGTACATCATTAATGAAGATATTTCATAACATTGTTCTGAATATGGACCCCTGAGGGACATCACTTGTCACTGAAGTCTATTTGGACCCTGAGCCATTGACCACTGCCCTCTAGATGTGACTGTCAGGGCATCCTGACTAGTGCAAATTGCCTCCCAAGCACTTCCAAGGAAGAGAAGCAATGGTCTTGTTGTTCATAACAACGCCATGGTTGAAGATCCCAAATATGACAGGGGATACACATTTCACACATTGGTGGCTCCTGCCACCACTTTTCCAGCATTGTTTATCAGGGGGTATCCTTTCTCTGATCTTCCACTKCTGGTTAGTGTACTGTACCTGCAGAAGTCCTTCCTGTTACTCTTTGTGTCCCTTGCCAGGTTCAGTTTGCCTTGGCCTTCCTCACCTCCTCTTTACACAACTGTACTTCATCTCTAAACTCTTCCTAGGTCACCTGTCCTGCTTTCCCCTGCCTGTGCATTTGCTTCTTTCYCTTAATTATGACCAGCAAGTTCCTGCTCARCCATGCTGGTCTCTTGCCCTCCTGGTGTGATTTCTTGCTCCTGGGGATCGCCAGTTCCTGCACTCCATGGAAGAGTTTCCCAAAKATCTGCCAGGTCTCTTCTAGTCCCTTGTCCCTGAGGGCACTCTGTCAGGGAATCCCACTGACTGAGTCCCCAAAGGACTGTAAGTCTGCTTTCCTTTTTTCCTAAGACTTTTACTCCTTACCCAAGCCCAATCCCTCAGGGCTGCACACTCCACCAGTGCATGATCCCTGCAGACCAGGCTGCCTCCAGCCTTGGGGTCCCAGTCAGGTCACTTGCACTGGTGACCAACAGATCCTGGAACACATTCCCTCTGGCAGGGCTGTCTGTCACCTGGGTCAGGAAGTTATCTTCCAGGCATTCCAGGAGTCTCCTGGATTGTCTACAGCCCCCAAGCTACTTTCCCAGCAGCTGCTGGGTGGCTGAGTTCCCCTGCAGAAGCAGACCCTGCAGGCACAATGCCTGCTGTGGCTGGAGCAGGAAAGCTTGGTCCATGGGCTCCCCTTGGTCAGGCAGCTGCAGCAGACCCCAGACACAAGGTGCCTTTGGCTGCCTCAGTCTCTGACTCCAACACATAGGCTTTCACCTGCTCATAGGTGTTCTTCAGGGACAGCTCTTCACATTCAGTCCACCTCTTGCTGCAAAGTGCAATCCTTCTGCCTCTACCAGCCTGTAGCCATTAAAAGTCACACTCCAGAAACAGGATTCATCCCACAGAGTTTCAGGAATGGCAACAAGGTCATAGCCTTCCAGCAGTTMAGTGGCTTCCAATTGCTCTGGTTTGTTGTTTGTGCTGTGTGCATTGGTGTAAAGACACCTTAGTTGAGATGCTAGCCATGCTGCCTTCCTAGAGGAAAATCCCTTAGTTCCTTTGAGATAGTTCTGCAGTGTTTCTTCTGSCTTTTGTTACCTTAGAAGCCCTTGGCTCAACTATGTAAGACTGCAAGGGTGTTCCAGTGTGGCCAGCACACTCCAGATTCAGAAGCAGAGGACCCCTACAAGCATCTTGTCCTTCTAATCTTTAGTGTTCCCACTGGCCACACTATTGTTGATACAAGCCTGGGTGCAACTGGCTGCCTTGGCACACTGACRGCTCATGTTCAGGYGCTGCTGACCACCATTCCCAGATCCTTTCCTACAGACAACTTTCCAGATACTCATCACCAACAGCAGTGATGGTGCTTCCAACTGTTATCAAACAGGTTATATTTCTGCAAGAGGTCTACACAGCAGTAGGGGAAGATGCTGGAAAATTCTTATAACTTTAGTGTAATAAGTATATCATCCCTATATTCATGGTTAATGCTTAGTTTTGTCCCATACAGCGCTTAGTACAATTACCAGAGACTATTGTGGTCTTGTGTTAATTCCCTGTGTTAATTCTGTGACTAATAAGTCTTGTTCCAGTTAATGCTTCCTTATATCAGAGATTAATACATAGTAGCTGATATCTTAGTTTTGAGAACAAGGATTGTGTGTCAGAGCTAAGAATGGTAAGAGAAGTACATTATGACCTGATGACTGATTTGAAATACTCTCAAGGAGAAAAGATTCATCAGAASATCTGGAACYGTATCCAAATAACTCCATGGAAATAATTAGCATATATGCATGTATTCAGGAAATATGATGAATAYTTATTAGTTTCAGGAATATAACCAGGTCTGTTAGGTTACTGAGCAGATATGCTTTGTGGAGAATTCCCCATGCCTCCAGCACTGCTAATAAACTAATGTTGGCTTTGTAACCTAACAAATTGGTCRGAGAGTTTATTTCCCAGCTTTCAGTGACATAACCTTGTATGCCCAGTCTTGTGAAATAAAGTCATTCAGTGMTAGACCCACGTAACTTACTKACTCACAGCTCAAACCCAGGCTGATATAGGACCATTCTAAAGACATTAAATCAAGTCATTTCTGAATCATTAAGGGCCTGAAAGTAAGTTAAGGACTCTAGACATGTGACACCTAGCTCTTCTGGCCAGATGTAGCTCTGACTTTCAGTATGTGTCCTTGCAGTGTCCTCTTTTACTCTCAAGTCAGCAGCCTACTGGTGGAAACCCAYAGGGGACAAATAACCCTGCAAGTTCCTGTGGCACAGGCAAGTYTTTGGTAAGCTGGCAGCTCCTGCTCCCTGAGCTTGGTGGTGTCAATATCAGACAATTCTTTTATAATCCATGTATGTAAGGAATGGCTGCAAGGCTAAAGTACATCTTGAAATGAAAGTGGCTTTGCAGCCTCCTTTACCAGCATGCTGGAACCTTCTGCGATATCAAGGAATCCTGTAATTTTAACACATCACCACAGCAGGAACAASGCAAACCACAGCAGGTCTCTCTTCCTCAAGGCAGAGATACGGGACATGGGAGAACTGAACACACTGGCAGATAAAGTAACACTCCCAGGGTCTTTGGGCAGCTGTCATAAAATACTTGCTGCTCTGTTTCTACAGAGGCTTCTGAAATCTGGCAATATGGATATGATGTCCTGCTGTCAGTGGCACCTTCTCTTGGACAATYTGTGGAAGAAATCTACTAGGCACCATTGATTCAAAAACTTGAAAAGTTATTTCCAGTCATAATAATTTAATCCTCATAAAGGACATTCTGCAGTTTGTAGTTCCCCTAGTATATTACAAWATCTTAATGCCAATTCAAGTAAAGTATCTGAAGTAAGTTGAGTTATGCACTTGAAAACTTTGTCATGACCAGTAGTTAATTCACAGTGATTATTTAAGAACAGGGTCTCAGATACCTACAGAAACAGCTTATACTTCTGCAGTCAGAGATGAAACCAGTCTTACCCATCACTGAAGATAGAGTGGTATGGTGGAGGATTTTCGCTTGTGGGCAGAACACTTGACATAAGACAATGTGTCACAGCTGGTGACATAGGGTCAGCAAAATAAGGAGGTGGTGGGGGTGGGAATAACATCACAGCATCACCTAGGGGAAAGAACACCAATTACTACCTCTGGGGAACTGAGCACCTCTGGTTACACTACTAGCATCCTAYAATTTTTATTTGCCTAGCTTTTAAGACAAATGATCCCACATACAGAATTGATACATTCTGGGCTGTTGGAGTAGGTTGGAGGTACATTCAAAASCTAAATAATCCCAAAATAAAGATGCAGCATATTTATAAATGAAGGATTTCATTTAGACAATACAGCTGACAAGGAGGAGCGTTTATCTAGTTAAAGGACATAAATATGGTCGGCTACTTCAATATATTGTACAGCAAAAAATCTACCAATTTCCACTCAGTAACTGAAGAGTTTAAAACTTGTATCTCTGACTGATTGAGGATGTGGCCACAGTACACTGRTTACAAATCAGAATCTTCTGTTTAATGGGCCAGAGCTCAAGGCTAAAATAAAKCTTAAATATAGTCATAGGAGTCTGTGATCTGCAGTGTCAATTACTCTGTTTGGGAACAGATCTGGGGTTAGACTCATTTGTCTCAGGTTATGTTGCTTCACACAGTTAGGCCTTTCTTTTTATGCCAAAGAGAGAGTATGCCTTTTTGACAAAGGTAACTGAACTGACCATACAGAAAACATACAAGAAAAAGTGACATTATTCTATTTTGACTGTCTTGACATGGCAGAACTAACATGCTTAGAGCTCAAATAAGTAATATTCAGATGTAAAAAAAAAACCAAAACCCTACTAATTCCCAGTGTAAAGTTCCAGCATTTTTTACTCACCTACTGTAACCTGAAAAGAWTCAGGGCTCTGAGGATGTTCTTCATTTTCACAGGATTCTTGGTTGAGATTTAAGTTTTGCTTCTTTTTAACATGAGCTATCACGAAGAAACACAACCCAGTGAGCACAATCAAAGGTCCCATGATTTGAAGTGACAGAAATCCACAGCCCTGGAGGTCCATGTCAGAAGTGCCAGTGTGGTTGAGCTGTATCATATGCCAGCCAGGGCTGCAACCAGGAACCCAAATGCCCAGGATGCTAATTAACATCCCACTAGTTAAAAACAGGAATCCAAATATGAGAAACTGGGCAAACTGACAGTTCCCACGACAAAAAACAAGGCTGTACACCTGCTCATTTTGTAACTGTCTTTGTCTTATGTACATCCTAGCCCTTGATCGTGCCAGTAAAATACAAGCCAGTCCAGTCACAGCCAGCACTGGCCCAGCAGCCTTAAGGACCTCATTGCAGTCACTGAAGCTTCCAGATGGACATGACTGAAGAATAAACACTGAAAGAAGGAATCCAGCACAGAGCAACACAGCTCCAAAAACAAAAAGGAAAAAAATAAGTTTCCCATGTTGTCCATTACTTCCTTCACCTCCTGGTGCAGGAACAGCCACTGGATACATTACAACAGAATCTCCACAAGTAGATGAGTTGTTAGAATTAAGTGGCAGGAAACCACAGTAGATCTGTGAACATGAAAAGACACAAACTAAAAGAAGAAAAAAACCCAGCAAGAATAGCTACATTTTATTTCTTTTAAATTTGTTATAAGCCTTTATTGTATATGGTCCTGTATTTTCTGTTTTGCATACCTCCACTATGGATTACAGGGCCTACTCAAGTTTGCTGATGTTAATGCTCATGAGAAGACAGAACTTGCTTTACAGTTCAACTTAAACCAACTGTAATTGCTGTTGCACAGCTATTGTTTCTTTAGAGAAACAGTCTTAAGATTAAGGTGACWTTATTTTGAAAGGCTGAATATTTTGAATGAGGACAGGTTAGCTTTCCCTTTGAAAAGAGAAAGCTACAGGAAATTTCTGTGCTGAATTGCAGGAAGTGACAGCTTGTGAGAGATAGTACCTTAACGTAAAAGAGCAATGACTACTGGACTTTTTAACCAAGTAAATCTTCTATTACATACCTTCTCAAAGCATATAAATCTTGCTTCTCTTTCCACAGGCAGTAAAGACCTTCTGTTTCTCTCTTTAAATGAGCTTCCTGTCCTATGCTGCTGTAAAACCAAGTACTGAGATGATTTTTTGTTCCGTGCTAAAATGACAAAACAAAGAAAGAAAATTTAAAAAAAAAAACATTCTAAAGACCAGATCAATTCTCATTGATTTTATAGTTAGAGGTGGTAAGCATAGTGCTCCTTAATTTTCTTTCAACTCCCCCTTACTTCTGAATACTTCGTCTTTGATGAAAAGGTCTTTAAAACGTGATTAATGAAGGTGGCRGCCAGAGGGCTTCTGAGCCCACAAGACTCTAGATTCAGAAGTAAAATAGAAGAAAACACAAAACAGTTTTGAGGCAAATAACAGCCCATGTGGTACTATGGATAACAAATCAACTGGATGTGGATTTACTGGGGCAAGGGAAGCCTGACTGAAAGTCAGGCCAGGGTTCCCGACAGTGAGCTCTACTACAAAAAAACCAAAAAAATGTAAAACAAACTCTGTTGTCATCTACAAGGAAGTTTGTGTCTGACACGCTGGCCTACAGAGCCAGATGGACACCAGCCACCAGATGGTGACTAGCAACCATGGAGATCTTGGCTAACATCCATCAAAAGCCGACCTGAAATGCAGGGAAAGACTGTGGAAAATAACAACTATGGAAAATAACAAATCTCATGCATAGACCACGAGAAAGCTGTTCCCTACCAAGTGTAGGAAGTACTTAAGCATGCTTGTGCTGCTGTGTTTTGACACTGCCCTCTTCCCCTCATCAGCAGTCTCCCATGACAGACAATTTCACTGATGTCTTAGCTATATAAGGACTGGTGGAGTCTGTCATGAATGGAAGCAGGGAATCAGCTTAGTTACTGCTGTTTGTTAGTTAACTTTCAGCCTTTTCYCTACCAGCTTCTAGTATCCTGCTACTAATTCAGATGACTGGAAGATAAAACATCAATTTGGACTGGATTCTCCTACACATGCCTCTGGTACACTTATTCTACAAGAATAACAAGGCATTATGTGATTCCCAGAAGCAAACTGCTGAACATGTGTCAGGCACAACAAAGTTTGTGTCACTCCCAGTAACTGCAGAGCCCCACTGGAATGAAAACAAAACACAACTATAGAACCCACTAGTGACTCAAACACATAATTATTTATCTGCAATGCAAGGCAATCTATTGAGCCACTAATCAGCCACTTTTAAGCATAGAATCCAATTAAAAAACAGCCTGAGTAGATACATGAATGATGAAGTTATTACACGTTTTACTGCTGAACATCAAASCAGGCCCCCCAGAAGCACAGGAGAAAGGAGAGTGCATCATGCAGGCRCAATAAGCACAAGATCCGAAAGGCAAGGAAACACAGCAAGAAGGCCACTGCAGGAAGCAACCAMGTCTCCTAGCAGGCCATTTTCGACAGCAAAACTGAGGGACTGCCTCTTAATGCATTCCATTACTGTGCAYAGGTAACTTGTAAACTATGACTGCTACGTGTTTCTTCAGTGTTTTGAATTCRGTCTACTGAGAACCCTCTATGAAGACCAGTTTGAAAAACTGCTGAGGGACCCTTGGCAGAAGAGTCAAAATCACTGTGGGATAAAAAAGTTCTAAAGAGCACTAAAGATAGGACATATGTCATGGAAAAAAAACTTTTAAAATCTTAAAAAAAATTTAAAAATTTAAAAAYATTTTTAAAATTAAAAAATTTAAAAAATTTWWAAAATTAAGGTATCTTGATTGACTTCAAACTGAAGACCTGTATCTCAGCACACTTTCAATACCGCATGAGCTGAAGCCAGTCTGAAGGCTTTATTTCTGTGCCGAAAAAAAAAGTGGATTGGGATGGTCACTTCTTTGATTTCAGAGGACTTTACTAAGTTAATAAAATTATTTATGATAACTGCATATGCCCCATTCCCATAAATTATCTGAGCTGGCTCAGGTTTCCTGACTTACCAAACATACAAAGCTGAGTAAAACACCTCTGAAACACACACACATAAATAAATAAATCCCAGCAAGGCCCGGTTTCAGACACAACTGTCTTGAGATAYTTTTCTGCTGAGGCACATTAACCATTACAACATCAACACTCTAAAGATGAATCTGAATCCCTTCTTTGCAGTTCCCTCTAGCGAAGAAAAAGGTAAGTTCAAATTTGTATCCATTACAAAGGAAAGTCTAGAGATTTGTCCTCCTTACTCCAACACAATGCCTGCTTCTCTTCCACCAGTCTTGCTCTTACAATATTAAGATAAAACACACATTAGAAAGCATGTACATATTTTCTTCATTCTTTCAGGACACAAAAGAAGGACAGTCTGTTGTGGCTTTGAAGAGGAAAGCCATAGATTTTATGCTGGAAAACCCAAGGGAGGACTAATTTTCATGTACACTACCATGAAATTTTAACAGAAAACCCAAAGCAAGATTAAATTTATTTCCCGTGTTTCAAGAAAAAGTATCTGAACAAAGAGGCAAATCGCTTATTGGCTATGTGCTTGAAATACTTCTACTAGATCTCATATCTCCACAGGCATATTGATGTAAAGGAATTTTCCCTTCATATTAAACTCAAGTCCGAAAGCAGACATGGAAATAAYAGGTCAGAAACCATTACTACACAATCCAGYAGTGAAGAGGTCATTAGGCATGACAAGAAGAAGGAATTGGAAACATAGCTTATAAAGGAAGTCTGGTTATAAGCTCAACCTAAATGAYACAGTGCTTTACCTTTTTGTAAGTAAGGCCTATGCCAGGTATCTAGAACAGGAAATAACTYGGCAATTTCTCGTCATTTTTCTGTGTAACACCTGCATTACAACTTTCCTATTTTGGACAGTTCCAAGAATTTTAAAATACTTCTCCTTCAATTCTTTTTCAGCCTTCAGAGTTCGTATTTTCCAAGATTTCCACTGCAAACACCAGGGCTATGAATTTACTCACCCTTATATGAAATTTGATAGCTTCACGCAGACATTATGAATTCAGGAACAGAATTAAAAGAAAAGCATTGGAAGAATTAAAACTGCTGTTCCTCTGTTTTATCCTTCCAAGATTAGCTCCCATTCCCMCTCCTTTTGCTTGCAAAAGCACAAAAATAATTTCAACCAGAAGTTCCAGGTCTAGTCTTTGTTATTTCAAAAATTATAATACTCTGTCAGTTGTAGTCCACAATGTAAATCCCATCAGAATTTATAAGCCATCCTTTTCCAGAACTTTAATTTTTCCATTTTTTCACCTATGTTTCCAAGTTCTGAACTACTACTGGGAAGTTACCACTGCCATTGTGCAATTATTTTTGTGATATTTTTTTCTGCAGGTTTCAAATTAAACCATGACTCATTACTGGTCAAGCTACTCGTAAGAAAAAAATGCTCAAACTTCATCCAGTTTAACATCAAAACATGAATGGCTCCCTGTGYCTGAATTTCCTTCTTTGTTCATATCTGCTTCTGCACCCACACCATTTTCTGTGCTTTATTAAATCCCAGTTCCCCCTCAACTGGATTTTTAACTTGGCAGAGACACTCATCCATGAGTACAGCTAGTTAAACTAAATTTTAATGTGCAACCTTCTTTCTAACACTCTTCCCTCCCCACAGCGTTTTTAAGCACTTATTTGAAGAGCTAGTGGGAAATGCCCAACAGGCATTTCAGTTTTCTACTTTTAAAAAACAAAACTACAAGCAGTAACAAGTTCTGAGATGACAAATACACGCAATTTGGTCTCTTAAGTATGTAGTCACTAATTAATACCTGACAGTGGTCTTATCTCACAGAGCMTAAGACTTAGATATCATAAAAGATTTCAAGATTTAGACAGCATGCATAAAGATTCCTAAGCTGGGAGTGGATGCCACAAGAACTCTGCCCAAATGGGTCAACAAAAGTATTGTTTCAGCTTACAGTATAGAAAGAGTAATGCT
>CADDXX010000091.1:1547788-1644823 GCA_902810485.1 Alauda arvensis | reverse complement strand
TCCTATATTCTGGAGAACCTGCAGGGARACTAGAGAGAAAGCAGACAGACACAGTTAACACCAGAGCTGACCTTTTTCAAACAGGTAACATGACAGACCAGTTTCTGGAAAGTCACAGGAAGGTCCATCCCARGGGGCTGATATATCTCAAAGCAGCAAAAGGCACAAGACAAAAGACTTAGAGATCTTTGACRACAGGCCCGGCCATGGTGACCATCAGGGAGATGCAGGGCTCCTAAAGCTACCTAGAACCATCCTGTCCAAGTTTCCTGAGGCTGGCCTGGGGCATTAAGCCAGACAATTTAATGGACCAGCAATTCAGCTCCACTTCATCTAGCAAAAACAACACTCCATGGCATACTCCTCCTCGTGCACCAGCCCATCAGGCATAATCTATTCTAAGTCACCCAGTCTTCTAAGTCAAATTCAGGAAAATGGACCATGTCCCAAAAGCTGCCACGCATCCCGCCGGAGCAAGGAGCGGGCAAGCTCTCTACCATCTCTCCGTGACGGAACCKCCTCACCTGTGCCGTGCCAGCTGCACGCCGGCATCAACCACCAGAGCACGGCATGGCAGAACAACTGCAGGAGCCCCCTCAGAGATATTCCAAYACTCGCTCAGGGATGGCGCGGAGGTCGCAGTGGGGAAGCACTGTGGGGAGCGGCGGGCTCTCCAGGGAGAAGACAGGACATTCACCCCCCAGATAATTCTCACACACGCTGGATACGAGTGAAAACACGGGAATGGCGGCGGCTGCGGGGAGACGCGGCGATTCCGCCCGCCCTTCCTCCCGCCCGCGGCGGCCCCTCCCGGGAGCGGCCGGAGGATGGATGAGCCGTAGGACGAGCAGCAGGATGAGGCGCAGGATGAGCCGCCCGCCCGCCGGGCCGCCCCGAGCCCCGCGGGRCCGCGCCCTCGCTGTCTCTCTGCCTCCCACCCGCCCCGCCATGGCTGCACGGCCCCGCGACAAAGCGCGGCGGGCGAAGGGCTACGGGCACGGGCCCTTACCTGGCGGCAGCGCGAAGGACGCGGCAGCGCGGCACGCACCGCTATTTAAGCAGCCGCGGCCGGCGGCGAGGGCCAGGGCCGGGCCAGGCCCAGCCGAGCCGCCCCGGGGAGCGCGGGCGCGGCGGCACCGCCCCCTGTGCCCGGCGCCCCGCCCGGCCCAGGCCCAGGCCCCGGCCCGGCCTGCCCGCCGCTGCCGGCGGCCGCGGGAGGGGCGGCTGCGTCTGAGCCCGGCTCGGCGRTCTCCTGGGCGGTGAGCCGAGTGTCGGTGCCCCTCGCAGGGCAGGGCTGTGGCACGCAATTCAGGAGACGTGGCTCAAGTCGAGTGTGCCCCTGAAATACCCGCGATTTCGAGGTGAGGCAGGTGAGCAGCCCCCCTCAGGATGCTGGTGCCACGTCTCCCATTTCACAGAATCACAGAATATTCTGAGTCGAAAGGAACCCTTAAGAAGCATCGGGTGCAACTCTCCAGTGAATGGCCCATATACGAATTAAACCCACAGCTTTGGCATTACTAGAACGAAGCTCTATTTCAGGAGCCCTACGCGCTGAAGTCCCTTAATGACACTTGCCTTACTGCACACACTCGAGAACTTGTTAAGGCAATCTAAAGACAGGCTGAGCCTAGATGTGACAGATCTCCTTCAGTGGTGAGCCACTTTAGCTGTTGGAAATGGAAGAAGATGATCTCTTGCCAGGTACAGGCAGTGGAAGGAGGAAGAAGCTGGCTTTGGTAGCTGAGACGAGAGAGCTGTGATGTGCAAGAAGCAGCTGTGAGAGTAGACAAGGAGCCAGGGAAGGAAGATCAAGTTGGGCCATTTGTAAGTGCTGTGGCAGTGGCAGGACTAAGATAATGTGACTGAAGTTTGCAGCAGCCTGCTAGCCAGTGAGATGTGGGTGAATCMGTTTGGGTTTATGTGAGTCAAAACAAGATGAGCCAGAACAGGGATGGAGTGATGCTGGGAAAACAGATGGCTGGAGGTAAAGAGAATGATTGAAGTCTTGACAGAGAGATACTTTGATTAGACAGTACAACTGGGTGAAAATTCTGTGTAGCTCTTCATAGGCAATCTGCTTTTGGGTAGAGAGCAAGGGAAAATTGGAATTGAATTGATAACCGAAGAGTGTATGAAAATAAATGCTGGGTGTTGGAAGGAGCCTGTTGTGGGGTAGAAGGCTTCARTGTTTCCAGAACTGTAGGTTCCTGAGTGTTAATGACCCTTTGCTGTCTCAACTGTTTTATGTCCAGCTACCATGGACTGGAAGGGCTTCAGTTGTACAACACAATACTACTGTGAAGGGTCTCATGGTAAGGAGGCTTGGAAGTAGCAATTCCTATATTTTATGATGACAGAAATACTGCAGTGAAGGATTTTTAAAAAGTCTGAAGATAATAAAAGAAAATGAGCTGTGCTTGTATAAGAACACAAGCTGAAGATTAATTCTTGCCAAGAGTAAGAGAGCATCAAAGGTGGAATCAGAATATTTTATGAAGTCTGACAACAGTGACATAAGGAGATTTAGTTATGTTTATGTCAGTTTTCTAATACCTGATTCTGGTTCTATTGTTTTTTCAACATAGAGCTTAAATAATTAATAAAAACACTTCTGTAGTGCACGTTTCTGTATGAAGTATTTTGTTAGGCTAAGCTTTCTTCAGTTCTCTGATACTAGTTAATTATTGGACCACTGATGTGATATATGTTTTCTTTTCCTGTTACATAAATAGTTTTTTCTTTTATGTAAATACTTCTTGTACCAAACCAAACATGCCAAGAATTTCACTTAAAAAAAAAAAAAAAGTCAGTCATAACAGTTCACAAGCTTGTTGGCTACCTAAAAATGATTCCTGTCTACAAAGCCTGTCATCAACTTTTCCCCTCCATCCACCACTTGGTTTTCTTGTAGTCTTGGGCTTAAGGACTTGACCTCCATGATGAAAGAAAGGACTGAAAGAATACAGTTCTTCAGTTTTTGAGATTCTGACTCAGCCTGATCTGAGTTTTCAATGCATTAAGTGGCTGTTGATTCCTGCCATGGAACTGCAGTCATAAAACTGTAATCTTGAGCCATATACTGTGATTTAAGAGAAGAATTATTTTTAACTATATATTTTTTAAACTTTTAAAATAGTAATTGTTGAACTACAAGTAATGCATATTTTAAGTCCACGCTGTAAGTGGTAGTTGATAAAAACAGAACCATATTGGTTTTTACTATACAGGAAGGTAGTGAGAGAGTTTTTTGTGTTAAGACTAGACGTAGTTGTACAACAGTAGTTTYTGGATGTTAGTGCTAGTAGAGAAAATAAAGTATTTTTGACTGGCATGGAAAGCAAGGCTAGAGCTATGAAAAAATGCAGTGCATTCGCAGCTAGAGTATGACAGGGAACCCAGAGCTACCAGAAAGTCACTGCTTTTGAAATTACTTCTTGAAATTACAGTCAGTAACACTCATGAAGACACTGTCAAGAAGATTACAGTTTGGAACCGTGAGCAGAGGAATCTAATTGCTCATTGATTTATTGGTTGGTTTATCAGTTGAGGCTATTTTGATGGAAGCCACTACTTAGAGTGGCTACTTTTATCTGATCTGTAAAGATAAAATCAAGATGGATGAAAATTACTAATGAAAATTTTACTAATTAAATTACTAATGAAAATTTGCATTCCTCTTATTTTTTTTTAATTTAGCAAATATGTTTATGAATGTCAAAGACCGTTGGTTTGAATTGCTTGCCTAAAGATGGTGATCTCTAGAAACAAGGGCACAAATGCAGTAAGTAATACTAAATGCTGGTCACTTCTAGATTAAAATKCTGCTGTGAGGATGAGATGTTAATATGTTGTGTGCAATATAAGATGGGTCAATAAAACCACAGCTGTTGCAATTAGACATGAAATACTGGATGTGCTGAGACTGTGCTTCARCTTGAAACATTAAGTGTGATCTGCAGAATGTTTTCAGGTGTTTGAAAACCTAGTGAGAATCCAGCCTGTCCTAAACTGTTCTGGTGAAAATGTAACCATCAGAGAAATACCTAGTGTTTATAATGCACAGCACACTTTGAAGCTTTGTAGAAGATCCTTCATCAAGGCTGATGCTATTTGCTTTGTTTCAAAGACAGCTGACCTTTTGTTGGTATACTTTGAAGCAGGAGCTGCTGAAGAGTGCATGGAAGAAATGCATGTAAATTTCACTTTGTAATTGCTACTTGCTTGCTGTGATGGTATGGTACAAATGAGATGATGATGAAGTCAAGAGTCACCCAGCTCTCCAGCTCCCACCAAGTTCTGTGCAGCCAATTCACATTAAGCAGTTGGTGTGCACAGAAAGTGCAAAGCTTGACTGAATAATAAAAAACTGTGTGTGTWGGTTTATTTAGGTTCTGGTAGACTCAAAGGATCTGTACTTAGTCTATACTAAGCACAAACTATACAAGTCTATAAAATGTTTATTTTATTAAAATTGTCAATTTATAGGCTTAGAAATGACAAAAGCATTGCTGCCAACATTCAGTAAGCTTTGGAACCAAACGGAATTAATCCTGAAATACTCTGTGTAGTTCAGCAGATAGCTACAAAAGAACCACTGGAAGGGGTATGTTGCTGGCTATCCTATAMGGGAGGATAAAGGGGGGACTGACACCCTCTCCACAAAACAGCAGCCACCTGGGTCTATGGCATTTACACACTCATGCAGTGCATCSTAGTGACCTGTGATGATCCCTTCTCAGGAGCAACAGAGAAGGACCCAATAAGACAACCAAGTTGCCTGCTCTCTTCAGAGCCTGGCCATGCCAGGAGTGTCCATGACTTGGCTGACAGTCACCATCTCCTCTTAATAAATCATCTTTCCCAACCTTTCTGCTCTACCTATCTAAAAGGTTAGAGCTTGTGTGAATCTGTGAATGCAACAGACTCGTTCAGCAGTTCTGTTAGTAAGTCATAAAATCACAGAATCACAATGGTTTGGGTTGGAAGAGACCCTTAAAGATCATCTACCCTAGCCTCCCTACAATGAGCAGGGGTATCTTCAACCAAATCAGGTTGCTCAGAGCCCTGTTACATCTGACTGTGAATGGTTCCAGGTATGGGGCAGCTACCACWGCTATGGGCAACCTGTTCCAATGCTGCATCACCATTATCATAAAATATCTCTTCCTTGTACCAACTCTACATCTACCCTTAGTTCAGTTTAAAACCATTATCTTTCATCCTATTGCAACAGGTCCTGCTGAAAGATCTATACCCATTTTTCTTATAWGCCCCCTACAACTATTGAGAGGAAGTGAGAGACAAGTGATTAAAAATTAATGAAATTCAGAGAGGTTATGCATTAACCCTCATAAAAATCAAATAGTTTTGTTTTGGCCAGGAGAGGTAGTTCCATATCTCAAATCTGTATCTTAATTTGTTGGGTTTCCTTATTCTGCTTGTATTTGATTTTCAAGAGAAAGGCATGACAGCTATTTCAGTTGGTGGCRCCAGAAAACCCGTAAGCCCTTGCACTGTGCTGTGATGACACTGGGGTGAGGAAGTGAGCCTAAGACACCCGAGGTCTGGGGCTGACAGCCTTCCCTGGCTGCAGGCTATGCTGCTTCTCACAGTCAGGAATTGAATCCTGYAGAAGGGCAGCTTGGTCATGCAGAGGAAGGAAGGAAAGAGGAATGCAAAAGTCTTCTATTCCCATCCAGTGCATGTAGAGACCCAGTCTGGACTTGAGGAAATCATCCCACGGGTTAGAAGGACATTTTTGAAATCCTAAAACACATGTTATTTTCTGTTCAAGATTTTATCATACTGCCCTTATTTAAAAGTAATACAAGATCAGTAGGTTGGATGTATACTTAACCAGGAAAAAAATGCACACTAATTGTGTGACATGGACTGAATTCCCTTAGCTTTTAAATGTAAATGGGTAAGTGGCACCAGTTCACGARAAAGAACAAGAAAGACATTGAGGTGCTGGAGCATGTCCRAAGAAGGATCAAGGGTCTRGAGCATCCTATGAGGAGCAGCTGAAGGAGCTGGAGTTGTTTAGCCTAGAGAGAAGGAGGCTCAGAGGAGACCTCATTGCYATCTACAGCTGCCGAAAAGAAGTGAGGCGGTGGGGGTTGGTCTCTTCTCAAGTGAGAAGCAAGATGGAAAGTCTTGAATTGTTACAGGGGAAATTTAGATTAGATATCAAGAAATATTTCTTCATCAAAAGGGTTGCCAAGCATTGGAATGATCTGCTCAGGGAAATGGTGGAGAAACCATCCCTGCAGGAAATTTAAAGATATGCAGACATGGCATTTGGAACACGGATTAATGGTGGACTTGCCAGTGCTGGGTTAGTGGTTGGACTCAGCCTTMAGTCTTTTCCAATCTAAACAATTCTGTGGTTCTGAACCTAGGACTGATTGTTCATTTCTAGGCTACAAGGTTAGACTGCTTACTTTGTGTGACCTGGGATATTTGTATTGTGGTTTGCTAGAAATCTACATCCAGATGGTATTGTGCTCCCACACAATCTGTTTTACAGAGCTGTAGATGCTGGTTTTCTGCTAGCCCAAATTACAGCACACTTTAAATAAAAGTGAAACCTTGAATTCTCAGAGTAAGAACAGGTTCCAGCTGGGAGGCGAGGACTTGTTTGGAAGTATACAATGAGATCTATCATTTTGATTTTTGCACTACAGAAAATGATTAAGCTGAGTGTCAAAATGGGCTGGTTTACATCTATTTTAGTGAAAGGATCAATGTTTATACAAGAGATGTAGTCACCTTCTACCATCATTGTGCTATATCAGAGCTAAGGATGCTGTGCTTGGCCCTCTTGGATTGACATGTTGAATAGAAAATAATATCTCCATCAAAGTATAGAGCAGAACTTTATGAGGTTGTGTGCCAAACATTATTGTCTTGATAAATATTTTGTTCACTTCCTGGCTGGAAGCCATGCATCCACCAAAGCTGCTCTGTAATTCCCCTCCTCAGCTGGACAGGGAAGAGAGGATATAACAAGTCCCATGGATTGAGATAAGGACAGGGAGAGRTCATTTATTTATTACYATCATGGGCAAAACAAACTTGACTTGGGGAAATTTACTGAATTTATTACCACTAAAAATCAGAGCAGGGTAATGAGAAGTAAAACAAATCTTAAAACCACCCTCAGGCTCTATCTCTTCCTCACAGCAGTGCAGAGAGATGGGGATGAGGGTTACAGTCACACTTTTTTCCTACCTGTCAGGCAGAAGATCCTTCTCCTGCTCCAGCATGGGGTCCCTTCCACAGGGGACAGTTCTCCATGAACTTAGCCAGTGTGAGTCCATCCCACAGGCAACAGCTCTCTGGGACTGGTGCAACATGGATCCCTCTTCCACAGGGGCCAGTTCTTCAAGGACAGGCTGCTCCAGTGTGGGTTCTCCACAGGGTCACAAGTTCTTCCAAGACTATGGATCTCAAGATCCTCCATTCTTCTGTGGCTGCAACTGTATCTGTGCAAAAACTATTTTTTTTCTGTGAAATATGTTACCCTAGAGATTCTGCCACAGTCACTGATGGCCTTGGCCTTGTCCAGTAGCAGGTCCAGCTCTTACCTGGCTGGCATTGGTTCTACAGGACATGGGGAAAGCTTCTGAAAACTTTTCTTCCTGACAATAGCACTTTTGCCATAGATCGAATACTGTTTTTCTACCTAGGTTCATTTCAGCTGAGATGAAGTAACTCCTTAGGTTTTGACAGTAAAAAATGGACTCAAATCACTGGTGTTCTATTCCACTGGTTTTGCAAGTCCCACAGCTTTTTTTTTTAATAGCCTTCATATTGATTTTAAAGGAAGGTAAATTGATARTATTAACATGTCCACCTCTGTATTTAACATGTTAGTGCATCTTGTTTAAAAATTGTAAAAAGAAACAAGAATTTTTATCTTATTCATGACCACTACTTTCACACATGATTATAAAYGCAGTGTATTTTATTGTTATTTTGGTTGGGTTGTTTTGGGATCTTTTTTGGTAGGGGGGGGGCTTGTTTAAGCTGGTATTTTTGGTGGTATTTTGCTTACTTTATCTATTTATTTTATTGTTATAGATTATGATAATTAATTTCCATGCAATCTCAAAGTTTGTTTTCCCATATTGAATAATTAATCATCACAGAAGTAAGGCAGGTTATTGTTTCTTCTGAGTGTTGCAGATGCATCCAGGTGCTGGAACTGAAAGACTTTCTTTGACTAACAGTACCTATGGGATGCTACTGCCACAAACCTAAACTACTTGCTTCCCAGTGTGAAAAGATACTAAATGTCTGTGTGGCACTACAGGTTGTTTAATTCTCTCAAATTCAGATTTCTCTTACTTATCCAGGAAACTTATAGCAAGAAGTAATTTCTGAAAGCCTTGAGACRAAGGGAGAGGATTGGTCTATGTGCCATGGAGAATTTCTGAATATTGATCATATATTCTTTTCTGACAAAAAGTCCATTTCCCTTTTTATACTATACTCCAAACAGGAAATAAATCACTGATACATCTTGGATTAGCTGAAGAAAGATTTCTTCTTTTTAAGAAGAAGGTGCCTAGCAGATTGCTCATTTGCATCTTCTCTGCACAGTACATGACTATATTATAGTGTATAGAATTCAGCTTTGTGGTAGAGCTCTTATGGAAGGGATGAGAACATTTGACTTGTTCCATAGTATGTGCCTGAATCATATCAGACATCTTGATTGTCTTTAAGGGTTTCATATGATCTGCTMTGGATATAGGAAAACATGGGTGGAGGTTGCAGGAAGTTTGGTAAAACTTCAGGTCTTTGTCCCTGCTTGGGAAATGGCTAGATGATGTTCAGAGTTTCCTCTAGMAGATCTTCTGTGATCCCATGAAGATCTGCAGACTTTTCACAAGATCTAGTGCTGGGTGACTTTTTAAGAATAGTTCAGGAAAGTCCTTAGTTATTCCACAGGGATTTTTTTCCCTACTTATTTGATCCTACAGCATCCTTCTGCCATTTTGAATGATAGTGAAGTGGTTAAAAACTGCACTTGAGACCTAGCTTATTTTTTTGTCCTCCAACCTYCTGTCATCTGCAAAGCTTCAGGTTTTTTAACATCAGTAATTGGAAAAATATTAGATATTATGAAGTCTGGAGGAGTCTACCAGAATGGTGTTTAAAGTTGATTCCCTCTTCAGTTACATCTTAAAATTAATTTTTAAATTATGTTCTTACATTGCTCTAATTATAAACCAAATGTTGTGTACTTCTAAATCAGGCATCTTACATAAATCCTTTTTTCCTTTGACCCTATTATTCTTATGATCCAGATTTTCAATCTAGTCCTAAATTAGTTTAAGACCTTTATTTGGTACATCCATGATTGACATTAATTATCTAAAATGTTTTCTAATTTTCTCACCAAGTTCTATATTACAGTTATTTGGATTGACACATTTTCTTTTTTTTCTTTCCTTTTCTCTTTTTTTTTTCCTGTAATGGTGTTATCTTTCTTTTAATCTTCTAATACTTTCCAGTGTTTGAGAATTACTGAAATAAAAATTAATGATCCATAGTATGGCTTATTCAACTTCCTAAATTCTTGGGTGTTATTTATCTGATATGCTGGTTTAAAAATATTTAGCTTTAGTAGATGATGTATTAATACCTCTCTTTGTTCACTCTTGGATTGCAAAGTATTTTCACCGTGTGACTTCATGATCTAGATAGCCTTTCAGAGATGTGGCAAAATATTTACAGAATACTTTTCTTTCTCACTCTTTTTGTTTTTACCGATTCTGGCATTTCCAGCTAGTATGGATCCTGTAACATAGTGGAAGTTAAACTTTTTTGTTGTTTTTTGGAGCAAAAACCTATTTATCACCCTSAGTCAAACTATCTCTATGGACTTTCCTACCCTTGTGTTTAATTTGCTTTTCTTATCAATCCTGTATAGTTTATAATTTCAGGATTTAAAGCTACTATTAAGAGAAGTCTTCCCTTATGTCATTGGAGCCAACTGCTTTTAGTTCCCGTCTCTGACTGTGATTCASTATACAGGTGGCCTGGGCTGGTGATGTGTTGTTGTCTAAATGGGGAGATCTCATTCCCTATCCCGTCTCTACCCCTGGGTCAGGAATCCCTATTTGCCAGATCCTCCTGCAAGCTGGTTCAGGTGGCTTAACTTAGAACAGAATTTTCTTGTTTTCTGGCTTTGATTTATGTTTGGTTGGTAAGTTGAATCACRAGCAGATATGTACAGAGGTGGCACAGAGCTGATACAAGGAGTGTTGAGTGAAGATGGACAGCTTGACCCATGCCTTTTGACAATATTGAACTGTTGAGGAAACTGGCTCATCATGAAGCTGTAGTGGAAACCAGTTGGGTTGTGTTCAATTACAGAAGGCATCTCAATCAAGGGATTATTGCTTTATGAGCAAAAATCTAAAAGTTGACSATTTGTAGCAGCACCTGGCCATACTACCTGCATCTGATTACTAAYAACAAATACAATCAAGTAATTCTGACTTGGTTGTCACTAATGTTTAGGTATGCAGTTTAGGTAGGCAACTTAAGATGGGGTATCATTTATGATTCTTTGTCAACTGTATCAGAGGGTGTTTCATTTATGTTAGATTCTGCAGATGCTGTCACAATTTGGCTGTCAGCAAATTATGGGCAATTCATTTGTAGTGCCAGAATGAGCTCAAAAGTGGTGGTGGGAGCATAGCAATTTTGGAAAGAAACAAAGACCTTCCTAGAAGAAAACAACTTGCAGTACAAGAGCACTGGACTTCATGACTCATGCAAGTATTCCAAAGGGGTTCTCTAGGATTAGACCTGGCTGACAGAAGACCACTTGGAAGCTAACAGTATCTCTGTAAATCAAAGTGCAAGCAGACTGTAAGTAGCTCCAATATGATCCCTACCAGCAGCTTCTCTGATTTAAAAGTAAATACAGACTACAGCAAGGAGGTCTGAGGCAGTGTGCATTATTTCATCAGTTTCTTCACCATAGAAATAATCCTACACTATTTTTAACATGTTCCTCACCTTGACCTGGTTGCTACTACTACCATAGTTGGGTTTTAGATATGACAGTGGAGTATATGCTAACAGTATTCTCAGTAGAGCCAGTAACTGTGGAAAACAATGAATGACGTACCTGATGTGATCTAATACTCATTTGAATCATCACTTGCAAACGCCTGGTTAGATCTGATTGTCTACCTGTTGTAAACATACAATTCACATGTTGTTAAATATAGATAGTGGCAGCAATAACCATCTAGACACCTACCTTGCTGGGAGAGAGAAAAASAATGGCTTCCTAAACTTTAATGGAGATTCAGAGTATGTATGGAACACTTCTAAATGTTGAAGAGAATASAAGATCCTTTAACTAAAGGCAAGTGTCCAAAAGATGCTTAACAAGAATTTTAAAACAACTGTTTAACCTATCTTTGACTGAACAGATGATAAAGATATGTTCCTTACAAACACCAACCAAGGTCTTAACARTATTCTATTCCTTTTACAATTCCAGAAAAAAACAACTGAAAAGATCACTGAATGGAATAGCAGGAGGTTGCAAGTTACCACTTAGCTTTAAAGGCTGATGCAGAAATCTGTCTTCTGTTCAGACACTGTTGTGTATGGCACCATATGCTGTGAATATTTTACAGCTTATGTGAAGAGGACATAGCAGGACACTGGTGCTGCTTGTCATACAAACAAGCTCTTTCTGGTCCACAAAYGAAAATAATGGCAACAGCAGACTGTTGTCAGTAGATGTAATAGTGAACATATCTTCTGGATACCACTGCTCCTGCTGTGTGTTGGTACCTTTACTGATGGCCGCAACAGCAGGTACAGCTGAGTCTATGTTCCTGGGCCCAGAAGGACTCTTAACAGGTAAAACTCAGAACATTTTTTGCTTATAAACTGATGTTGAGGTAACAGTTGCCACTTCAAGAACAGTGTAACACTTTTTTGAAAGCTTCTTTTACAACTTGTGACAACAGCTGGTTTTTCCTAACKGTCAGTAGCATGAAAAGCCAGAGACTGCACTGTTGCTGCCTGCATGAAGGAATGAACTCCTTTCTGAAACACAGATTATGGTTTCACACTTCCTTATCAAAACCATGTCACTKTAGGACTGTTTGGAGAACCACTTGGAGGAATGACTAGAAAAACTATTTGCCAAAAACCTCTTGAATTCTAATGCGTGTTTTTGTGGTGTCCCTTGGAGAGCAGCTGGCAAAAGCACAGCTAGCTTAAACAATCTGGAAAGGTCATAGCTGAGGAAAATGGGGATACAGGTTCCATATTGCTCTCAGTGGGAAAATTATTATTTCCTGTAAGCAAAGGCTGGTACTTAGGTGAATGCACTAGTGAAAAGTTCTAGCTCATAGCTAGGTGGACAGAGAAGACATCCTCYGTGTTTTCCCRTCATATTAAAGATACAATTTCTATTTTGAGAACTTTGATGGTCTTTTCAAGTATCTTGCAAAAYGCCAAGAAAGTAGCTCTAATGGCCTATCATCCTGAATTTCTTTTAAATTTTCAACTCCTCTATGGAAAAGTTGTGGCAAATACATATTCTTCCCCTTAATCTGTAGGGAACACTTGTGCCCACACTAATTTTTCCCTGTAATTTCCTTATTCTCTCTCCTGTGAGTGTAGTGTTTCCTCTATAGCACTGGGGCAGCTTTAGCATTTCTGTATTAGTGATGATTATTCATATAACCTACCAATGACAGGAGTGGGAAACAGAAGGGAAGCCTGTGGTATTATATAAGGACCTTATCAAATAGCAAAGCAGGAGGGGACATCTGGAGGGGAGAATCAGCAATTATAATAAAAATGGGCTGCTTCTTTAACCAGGATGGAGAAAGACTTGAGTCATTGCTGAACACATTACCATTGGTAACTTTCTGGAGCAGAAAACATGACTTAAGAACTGAGAACTTCTAGAAGACAGGYTGGGACATGATAAAAGGAAAAGTTAAATAATCAGAGTAGTGAAATTGGCATGATTTATGGCTTATTATTAATAAWTTTTTTTAAAAACCTCCTGAGTAATAATAACTAAATTAAAAACAAGATCTTTAAAATTAAAATCAGCTGGGACAATGGCAAATTAAAACAATATTTTAGGTTACAGTAATTAAAATAGCCATCCCATATTTAAAAACAAAAACAACTGATTCCAAAGGAAGTGAAAAAAAGCAGTTACAGAAAATGCAGAATTAGAGTATTAAATGTTCAATTAACAATCCAGGAAAGGCCTCTCATGTTTTAAGATGATGTTATTCTTTTTAGACTGTATGCTTTATATTGGTTATTGAATGAACTGAGGGATAATCCAAAAATGAACCTGTCAGTAAACATTGAGGTCAATACATAGAATTACAGATAAAAATTATGTTTTCAGTTGAGAGACTTTGTAATCTGTCCAATCAAGGATACTTCAGTGCTTTGAACTGTTTTTAGCTTATGCTATGCTTGGAGAAATTCCTGACTTTTTTTCTTGCATGCTTTTAAGTATTATTTCCCTTTCATAACAAATGAAATGGAAACCAATTAACTAGCTATTGCAAAACTAAAGATAGGCATCTTAACATCTGTGTATCTTAAGTTTTGCAAACATACAAGACTTGAAATGTAATCCTTTTTGCCATGATGCAAGACCTTGCTTTTTAGTCAGATAGCAAAACTCACCACAGCTGTAACTCGCATGCTGTTCCAGTTCATAATCAAATACCCTAGCTCCTTCAAATACCCTACATAAATGTTATTGTGCAGTGGTAGAGATAGCTTTCCCTGAAAAACTACCTGATTGTGTACTCAGATAATCACAAACCTGCTTGGACAGTAGTGATCCAGTTTGCAGCAGTTGTGAGCAGTTTGTARGTACAAGTCAAGTGTTAACAGATAYGCTGGAGCAGCCTCTGCCAGATCTGTGACACTTTAAGCTCAATGAATACTAGAAGAAGTTAACAGCACCTTTTTACATCCCTAACCAATAAAAAGAGGTGCTAGGGGAGCAGAAAGCAAATGATACATTAGCTCTCCAWGGCTCTAGCTTGTTCTTTGGCCAGGGTTGAAGACCAGACTACGGTGTTAGATGGACCTTTCAGTCTGACCACTAAGCACTTGTGTTCTTTATTCCTGCCTGCCAGCAGAAGATAAGAATCAAGCCCTTGAATGCTTGYTTTCCTGCATGACAAGAATGGTACCTCTATTGCAGTGATATCCAACCAGTTGAGAAAGTGAATTCAGTAAGTCTTTACTTACTAAGCTTCTACAGGCCTTGGGATTAGTAGGAAACAAACAGATTCAAAAATATTTGTTCAGTTWCAAGTTCTGTTCTGTGCTCACAGCTTAGAATGACTAAACCATACAGACTGCTGAAGAAGTACTAAATTGTCTATTCTTTTTGACTGATGGGACATAAGAAATCAGAATTACTTTAATCTTGTCACTAATTCTTTTCCTGCACACACAACAAGATACAGACATATTAACAAAGACATAATRTACAGAATTTGATAGCACTGCTTACAGACAGCAGCTCATGTCCACAAGTCAAGATTTTTCTCATAAACATATCCACAGTTTTGCCTAATCTAATTTATTAGTGAAGTGAATCAATTTAGTAAAGGCATAGGGCCCTACAAACATCTCAGGCATTCCAATTTAGTAAAGATGAAATGTTTTGGAGAAGTCATCTTTCTATCCACCTTCTCTGTGATGATTTTAAATATACAAAAGAGTTCAAAATTATCTCTACCCTTTATCACTTAAAAATCAATTTTCTCAAATGTTCAATACAGGCATGGTTTTGCTCTATTACCTTATTGCTTAGAATATTTGTGGAACTTAACTGCAAAAGTACAGGCAATATAAATCAGTATTTAAGTTATATATTACATGTTTATTATGGGTGCAAATTTTTAAAATTTACATTTTATGAAAATTCAGAGTATTTACAATTTTTGAAAGATAAACTTGTATGCTCTAATTTACAGTCTGATGTAGTAACAATTCATAAAAATTCAGATCCTTTAGAGTTGTGTTTACAAATTAATTTTCTTAGGAGGCAGCTACAAGGGATATTGCTGTATACACAAGCAAGAACCAGCTTGCTACATACTTTTTTATTTAAAATCAGATAGCTACGCGTACTCTTTACATTGTTTTTGAGTTTCTTTACAAAATGTCTATATAAACTTGTATGGCTTCAAAATTGTAACCTGCACCCAATGCAAATGTAAGAAAAACACCTGAATGAAGGCTAGTTTGAAAGTGCTGAAACATTAACTACTTCATTTAACTTAGAAATTAATGTAATACTTGACTAAAAATAGCAATAGGTTTGGGTTTTCATTAATAAAATATTGTTCTGTCAATCAGTTTGATTGTAAAGCAGGTTACAATTAAAATTCCAATAAAAAGACTACCATTTTATGAGTTGTAAATTTATCATCAATAAGATTAGCAAAATACAGGGGCCAAATATAGTTTTCTAATCAAATCAACTGTACACTATGGTCTTAGTTCTAATAATGAAACTCTCACCAGTAAAAGTGTCTAGTGTACACAAAAATTTATGCAGCTTCTACAAAGGTGTAATTTCTTCTAAAGCTTCAGCAGTCCAATTAATTACTGGCTTTGCATGAATTAACTCAAGTATGTTTTACTGTTTTAAAAGAGAATTTGAAATAGATATGTATGCTAAATGTTCATTTGAAATTKCCACATGCAGGTTATTGAATTATTTTGCCCCAATGCTTATGATTTCAACATTACAAAAAAAMCAACTTTCTGATACAAATACATAGAAAATTTTCTAAATTAGTTACTAGCTTAAAAAAATTGTTACTCAGGTGTCACATCCCCGTGCTTATGMTGTAGCAAGCAGATTAGATTACAATACAAATATTAAAACTGGTAGTTATATAAAAAATGAACACATGACAGGATTTGTCATCCTGCAGCCATAAAATATCCTTTTAAAATGCCTCCTGAAGTACTTATATGTACATTCACATCACACATCCCCAAAAGCACTCAAAGTCTGAAGACTTATAGTCAAAGCAAAGAGTAATGCTGTTTGCTTTTAAAAGTTTGTTTTTCCTATCTTCACTGATTTTTCAGATTCTCCTCTTTGGTGACATTAAAATTACTTAATGGAAAAGTTTCCGAGTTCTGCATGATGCAGCTCCCTTTACTAAAGCCACATTTAATTGCAATTATTCCTTGAGGAAGTAATTCAGTGTTTTAAATTTCTTTTGAAACAAACCACAGTTTTTGAAAACCTGCCTTCTAAATAAACTGCAGTGAAAAGAATTTTTATAAAGTTGTTTATATAATACAAACACCATGTTTTCTTGATGAAGGGCCAAACTTTGAAAACAGAAGTGAGGCACGTGAGTATCAAATTGGATAGGCACCGGCTTTTTTGAAAGGCACAAATGTTATGCAATTAATATAAAAATAAATTAAATCTACTGCATTAACTCAAACAATCACAAGGCCCAAAAAATTTTACTAACTGCAGAAGTAAACCTCTGCTGTGTTTTGCAATTTGTAAGACATTGCACTTAGTTAAAAAAAAAACCTCGATATAAAACAACTTACATYTTAATAATATATGATCCTTGGGCATCAAGTTACTTTTATACATCTCTAACTCAGCTGGTCTTGTGGCATGAATGGAAAGAAGAACTACATGAGATTTAGCCTCTACTATCTTCATAAACTGTCAATTAAATGCTGGCAATTAAAGAATCTGAAAAATGAGTATTACTTATGAAAAGCTCAAATATTTCTTACTAGCTCTCCTACATTTTAGGTTTAATGTTTACAGTACAACATAAAATTTCATACTTCCATTACAACTGYGGATTCCTATTTTGACTTCATCTATATAAAGTTACTAATTTTTCAACAAATTTTCCCAAATATTGTAGTTGATCATTTACAGACAGTGTTGAAGTTAACTTCAGTGCTATTGTAAAGTAATAAAAAGTTTTCAAAATKACTCTTAAAAGTGCATTTACTTTCTGTAGTTTAGCCTCAAAGTAGGTCAATATTTTGGAAAAATTAATGCATGTTAACATAGTGTTTGAAAAGTAGAGAGGGCAGAGGGTGTTTCTTGCACTCCTGATCCGACGACTTTCACAGGTACATCAACAGTCTGCCATATACCGTCCTGAAAAACAAAGGTAAGCTTTTTGCAGTCAGCAGATATACCAGATTTTGTCAATATTTTCCTTGGAGCAGTCTGAATAACTATGGGAAAACAAWCTGACTTGTCAGAAAGGTTTCAATGAAGAGTAACTATTTATACATCACTTATTTAACAGTGTAATATATTAGAATTTAAGACTACTAGAGAACATATAACAAGAATTTGAATATGTAAGTGTGTCAATGTCTTACCAGTGGCAAATCTCTTCTTAAGAAGGGAAAGTCGATAGCCAGTGCCTACAAGTTCCACATCTGCTCCTGATAGGGTGCTTCCTTCACTGATGAATTGCACTGCAAGTGTTGCTGGTTTACTGGGTCCTCCTGAAAGCTCAAATTTTGCCCTGAGGGATCCAGAACCTACAAAAAACAACAAAACCAAGAAGCTGATTGTTTTGCAAGAATAAAATTATCTCCCCAGGTTTTTTGTAGTAAGAAGTGAAACTAATTTGGTGATCTTTGAGATCTATTCCCAGTGGCAGTCCTACATACATTTTCAAAAGAGGTAAGAGTACAATTGTGTTTTTTTCCAATAGTCTGTTTAAGACAATGACAAGTGAATTATTTAAAGAGAAACAATATAAATTTCTGCAAGATTATCCAAAATGTGGGTATCAGCCTGGTAATYATTTACTACTTATCTGATTGGTCCCTTTAATCATTTATGGCTTGCTGTCTTCCAAGTACTTAATACCATCTGTCTTGTGGTAGATAGTACTTGATTGATAGACAGGAGATAATATCTRCTTTTCACTAGCAGATTTGAAATTGCATCAGAACATTTAAGAGTTGTCATTATCTGTCTGGATGAAAGTAGGTGAACAAAAACATTGGAAGAAATACAGTTCTACAGTAACATTACCCAGAGGAAAGAAATTACTATGTTTCCATTAAAGACAAGGTCTGATTAAATATTTCTCACAAATTTCAGTTGATTTTTCAGAGATGGTGGTGAAGTGACATCACTTTGATATTATTATAAAGCAATAATAGTTAAAAATTACTTTAGTACATTTCTGTAGGCAATGAAATGCATTTTCAAAATCCTCACATTGCCACTAATTTCTAGTTTTGAAATAGGTCTTTTCTTATTCTTGCGAAGTGTGCTGGGGAAATGAGATTTAAATTAAAATTAATGGAATAATTTTACTTTAAACCAACTTGCTATTACTATCAGTAAGATCTGCTAAATGGCAAGTAAGGTTAGTAACTGAAATGCTATGGWGGTGGAAGCAAGAACTTAAAGAAATTGTTTTTCATGGTTGCTTGTTCTTGATAGATTTAGCTTAAGATGAATTTAATTTCTTCAGTAGGTCTGCCTTATTTCTGTAAACTGGAAATTCTTTCTACATCAAGTATAGAAATTCATATATTCAAGTGCTTTGAAAATTTGTTCTGTGTTTTATCTCTCTCCAACTGACACCTCACATAATGTGCTGGACCATAAAAAAAACCCCAAAATTTTATCATGCTGTCCACCAGGAAAAAAAAGACACTTGTCCTGACCTTGAGAGTGTTTGTGCAACTTCTCCCTTTGCTTCTCTAAGTGCAAGATCAGCACAGTATTACTTCCTCCTGAACTGAGAGTACTATACATGTTTATACTCAAAGAAAGGGGAGGAAAAGATGGTGGGAAGAGAAGGAATACAGAAGCAGTGGGATATGTGCAAGTCTGCTGTCAACACACAAGATGCAAACTGGATCACTAGCAGCCAATTCTGTCCTGCTCTGCAGGTGTACAGTTCCTCTTCATCTGGCTGCATCTGTGTTTCAGCATGATTTTTCCTTTTAAAAGAAGCCACAGAGTTTGGAAAAGGGGGAAATAAAAAGATGTCTAATCCAATGTTGTGGAAGACAAATAGCAAAGAACTGTGAGGTTAATGAAGGACAAAGTACACTAGACTAATCACCTGTGTTCAATACAATTGTCTCTGATATTGTTTGAATGATAACCACAACTTTGCAGCCTTTGAAGGAATAGAAGTTGTCTTCTCACTTCATGCTTGTGGTTCCTGTATGAAACCAGTCATATTTGCAGGCAAATCTGTGATTTCACAATCTCCTTCACTAAATCCTTAATAGAACTAAAGGCCTTTTCTTTACATTAGCAATCCATTTCTCCATAGAGGCTTTCAGGATGAGATACTTTGACTGTTGTACTACTTCAGAAAAATATTGCACCTGCAGAGACTGCAGGGGTCATGACATCAGCTACAGCTCAGAGAAAGGTACTGGGCAGAGGACAACTACTGGTACCTTATGCAATATCGTATAAATTACCACTCTTGGCAGATGTGCATAGATTCAGTTTTTTCCTGGAGTTATTATGGTCAAAACCAAGAGTCAAAATGTTGGTCAAGAATAATATATCCAAACTCAAAACTTCTGGATTTTTTTTTTTAATGATAGTTCTTCCACTTACCTTCTTCTCATGATTTCAATTATCTATGTGTGGAAAGACACAGATTAAAGCTATTTTCATCTGAGTTACTGCTTACTTCCAAACAGCATGAATGCAATAATTTCCTATCCCACCTAAACTCTGTTTAAGGACTACTAACTGTTTTCAGGGTATTTCATTATTTTCCCCTGTATAGCTAACAATTAAATTTATATTTTGACATCTCACTCATAATGGAATCTCTCAGGAGGCAATTGATTGAGAAGGTGAACTAGTAAACAGAATACAGCATGAAAAAATCTATAAAAATGAATTAAAGGGCATAGAGCCTAAAATGATCACCTGTTTATTGTTATAATTTTCCTGTACAAGAAAGCAAAACAAATGAGTTTAACTTGCCTCCATTCTCAGACTTCTCTGAAATGCTAGATATTTTCCAACATGCTTTCATCTGGTCTGCATTCCTGTAAGAGAATGGTAGGTTAGTCATAAGCATTGGTTTTAGAACTTTATTTCCCTTGATTTACACTAGTATATTACAGATATCTCTAAATGGAAGTCTATAAAAATATTTGCACATTTTAAGGTAAGCCTGTGGAAAACTACAGGAGGAAAAGAGGAAAAGAGAAGATGTGTCTGCATCACTCCAGAGCAGTGAGCTCAGAAGAACACACTCCCTTAGACATTTTATACAGTAWTTTTTTACACATTTAACACTGTCCTGTGTCCCCATCTATGGCTCCAAAATTCAAACCCCTCTGCAGTCTTAATGGGTAAATTACTCTGGAAGCAGTCTGGAAGCTATACCTTGATGCTTCATGATGACTGTAGAATGGGGAGCAACGCTGATTGTTCCCCCTAACTGACAGTCCTTAGAGCATGAATTCTATTCCATTTCCATCCTAGGAAAACTAATTGGCATCAATGACACTCTGTTCAAGCTAACTTCATACACTGTAAAGGGGCAGAAAAAGGTACCAAGAGTATCTAAGCTGACAGGGCATTTTAACTCCTGGAGGATTTTCTAGCAGTGAATCAAAGCAAAGTCAACACCTTAAAGCTGTGAGCAGCATGAAATGCTGATAKGTTTGAAATTACTCTTGGCATTGATGTAGCAGGACTGAAATGCTCACATAAGTAGCACATATGGTAGCATTTACTCACAGGAAGTCACACTATAAAGCACTTTTTTTCCAAAAAAAAGACCAAACCCTCAMGAACCAATCTACTAGATGGAACAGGTAGTCCATCACAAATACTATACCTGCCTGGGACGTAACTGAATTTTTTTTCCTTTGGTCAGCTTGCCAGGCTCAAAATTCTTAGTCTTGGAAGTTGCCTAGGTGAATTCACTAATGCAACTGTCCCTAAGCCTTCCCAGCTAACATGGAGTGTTTTGGGTGGGTGTTCCTGCTTTCACTCCGGCTTCATTACAGAGGGTTGGTGGAAGAAGCCTGGGCAGGGAGACTGGCTTCACCACAGAGCAGTTGTGTTGTTCAGATAGGATACTGAACATGTTCTTGTCCAGAATAAGCTTAAGATTTGGTTAAAAGTACTGTTACCTTGAAATAYCAAGTCAAGAAGGATTCAGTCCTGTAAGGATTTTTTTTCCCACTTAAAATTATACTCTATTACTACGTTGTCCAAAAAACACCTGTAACTGTATTGCCTCCAGAAACATCAGAATCTACCCAATAAATGCACCATGTTTATTTTTTCTTTTAAACTTTGTAAGGTAAATTGATCTATAAGAAACAAGGTTAACAAAGCCCAACTTTCTTCAACTTGGCGTTCTTTCCCTCTTCACATTAAATAGACCATTTTGGGAATAAACAACCAGGATTTATGTTACAGCTGGGCAAGTACATATGTGCTGCACAGCCACAAGTGATTGAATTCTGCTCATCTTTTGCCCCAGGGCTGTACTGCCTAGTTCCATTACCCTTTGCTTATTTCCACAAGCTTGTAACATAATTTCCTACTATCTATGTCACACTTKGAAGTGCTACTGTAAATGCAGGCTCAGAAGGTGGTGGCAGGTAGCTACTAGTCTAACAATCTGCATGACGCTTGAATTGAGAGAYAGTGCTACCTGGTTTATGGAGAGCTCCTCAGTTACTCAGTTACAGAGGTTTGTTTTAAAACTATTTCCATTAGAAGCTRATTTTTAAGTTAAAACAATCAGGAAATATTTTTAAAAACTGTCTTTCTGCTACTTTTTCTATATAATCCCTTTATAAGAATATGCTGTAACACACACACAGAGAAAATGGGTTTTAACCATTTCAAATTACTGYGTTAAAATTGTCTATTCCATTGGACAAAAGAAACCAAATATTGGCAAATTCATAAAGGCTTGCATTATTGCACAGTTGTGAAGGGTACCCACTGACTGTTTGAGTTTATGTGAATTGGCTGCACATGATCTGTTTTAGACCAYAAAAAGTCTAGTCATCTAATACTACACATTGTACTATTTCTTGTACTATTTYTTCCTGTGAAATTTTTCAGGCTATGACACTAAAGAACACATGGAAATGAATCTGAAAAAATACTGAAAAGAATTMATATTACCATTTTGCAGGTGGAAGTGACTGCATGTTTATTACTCCTCCATCTACTGGTACCACAACCTGCACATTAGACAGCATACTAGGCACATTCATAGACTCTGGATTGTATTTATAATCCACTCTCACATCAGTAGTGCTAGCATCACATTTCCAGTAAGTTGCAAGATTCAAGGGAGTGGACTGTATGCCATTTGAAGATACCTGAAAAAGAATAAACCATTGAAAACAACTTAATTAAAATATCCACCTTTTGGGCAGAATTAGGGGATGGTAATTAGTATAAGTCTCAGTGCTGACAAAATATCAAKAGAACAATTGATCCCTGAGTCCTAATCACAGAATTTTGAAGACTGCTGCCTAGAGAAATTACTGTTATTTTAATTTTAAATTAAAATACTTAAAGAAAAAGATTAAACTTGCTCTGGCCTATGAGGCTTCCTCCTGCTCTTTTGTAACTTTTTGTAAGCTTTGTTTTTGTTGTGTTCTGCCTTACACAAGATGCATGCTTGCAGCAAAATGTCTTCATCCTTAGCAGTTGTGGGCTGTGCCAATTCAGCTACCCAAAAAGCCAGCACCCAAGAACAACACCTGTCATGGTAGCCAGCAGAATAGGTCTCACCTCTTCAGAGCATTCTTTTCCTGCTGCAGGTGGGTTGAATGCTGCTTCTGTAGCTGAGCTTATTCTACTGCACTGATGCATCTCAACCACCTTCTCAATCTATCTGAGGAACCTCCTATGCCCTGGTGTATACGGTCTTGCCTTTTTTTGTCAGCCCAAAACCTTTTCTATCTGTTTGGGCTTCCATGTGCCAATGCCTCATTTTTAAAAGAAGAATACACAGTACTCATTTCAGCAAACCAAATGGTTTTTTTCCTTCCATCTTTCTCAAGAATTCTCTGTGCCCAACATGTTTTTTGCAGGTTCAGTATACCAGGATTTTAAACCATACTAGGCAGATGTGGTAACTACAGGTATGAACAGCTGGACTAACAGGTAATTTTCAGGGTTTTTTTGTTGTGCAGACAGTTCAGACAYTTCAAGGCAGGCCCAGAAAATCCCTGTTCTTCCTTTGAGGTGAGTATGTCTTGAATATTCATGAGGACTTTTTATTAACAACCAGAACATCATCTCACTGATGCACAGAATGGCTGAAGCTGACAGAGACCTCCTGGAAACTGTCTGGTCCCATCCTCCAGCTCATGCAGGGCCACCTCTAGCAGGATACCTAAGCTCCAGACAACTTCTGAACATTTCCAAGAATGGAGACTACACTACCCCTCTAGGCAAGCTATGCTCAGCCACTCAGCCACTGTCACAGGAAAAAAAGTGGTTCTGGCTATTCAGAGGGAATCTCTTGTGATTCCACATGTCTATTGCCTCTTTTTCTGTCACTGGGCATCAATGAAAACAGCTTGGCTCTGTCMTCTCTGTGCCTTCTCTCAGGTATTTATACAAATTGATGAAATTATGCTTTTCCAGGCTTAGGAGTCTCAACTCTCTCAGCCTTTCTTCATGRGACAGATACTCCAGTCCACCATCATCTCCATGGCCCTTTACAGAACTCTATTCARTCTCATTTGCAGTGAACAACCCAGAACTAAACATAGCACCCCAGGTGTGGTGTCASCACAGTTGAGGGGAAGGATCCCCCTCCCTTCAATTACTAGCAATACTTTGCCTAATGAAGGTCAGGAGATCATCCAGGAGACCATCTGTTGCCCTTGCAGCATGAGCAGTGAGTTGTTTGGCTCAYGTTCAACATGGTAACCCACAGGACCCCCAGGTCCTTCTCTGCCAAGATAATTTCCAGCTCATAACTCCCCAAGTGTGCTTCTTGTTGAACTTCATGAGGTTCCTTTCAGCACATTTCTGCAGCCTGTTGAGCCCCCTTGGGTRGGCAAAATAATCCTCTAGTTTATCCAGAGGGCCATCCCCATTAAGTAGCATCAGCAAAATTGCAAAGGGTACACTCTCTCCCATCATTCAGATCATTAATGAAGTAAAATCAATATGTCCCCTGGGGGCCAGTTCACCTCAGTGTCTGCTTATCCGGCCTGTCCTTCACTAGCTTCTCTGTATGGATTTTGTGGCAGATGGTGTTGAAAAGTGTCCTGAGCAGACAATATCTACTACTCTGCCCTCATCCACAGGGGCAGTCATGTCACCACAGAAGTTTGTCAGCTTGGTCAAGCATGACTTACACTCAGTAAATCCATTCWGACTACTCCTGTTCTATTACACTGTGAGAAATCAGAATGTCATCCATTCTCAGATARAATCACAGAATGGTTTGGGTTGGGAGGGACCTTAAAGATCATGTAGTTCCAACCCACCCTCATAAAGACAGCTTTCACTAGATGAGGTTGCTCATAGCCCAACCCAGTCTGGCCTTGAACACTAGGGATAKACAGGACATACGCAACTCCTCTGGGCAACTTGTGCCACCACCCTCTGAGTAAAGAATATTTTCTTAATATCTAATCTAAACTTACTCYCTTTCAACTGCAAGCCAGAACCATGCATTAAAATTCATCAGTGACAGCATCCAAAACTTAGGCAATTGCAAAGTCAAAGGCAGTAAGAATACAAACTACAAGAAGTCCCCACCAAATCTCTTAAAGGAGAATTTGACTTTGCTGACAACTACAAAAAAACCCAATGTTTGAAGCTTGCTTGCAGGACTGGGTTGAAGCATTAGCAAGCTGAAACAACCCCTGTATCTTGGGGAATGACAAGTAGCATAGCTGGAATGTGCTRAGCCTGGGCAGAGTCTATGCATTGTAAGTTGAGACATACCCAGAAGTAGTCTAGATGAGGGATGACAGTTCACCACCTCCATGCTGGCAGAATAACTCTTTTAATGTTGGGGTATATATCGTATCTACTGGAATTCCTTAAAAATTACAAAAGGATTAAAGTRTTTACCTGATACTTTAAAACATCCACATTGTAATAGGATGCAGATGGATTCTGCTCTGATAATTTCTTGAGGTAGACAGTTATAGCTTGCATGTTCATCCAAAAGTCTTTAGTACTGGAGTCACTTTGTGACTGATCACTACAAAGAAAGATCATTAATTAGGAGTGAAATTTTACACCACTCATTCAAGATTACTAGATATTTTAACCTTTCTTTTGCAAAACATATTTTTTCAGTATCATTCACTTTGTCAGATACAGCTCTGATAACATTTCAGTTATAAACTGTCACGTCAAACAGTGATTACACTTACTCTTGTATTAATTACTCATTACATTAAATATGAACTAACAAAATGAAAATAAATACAAAAGAGTAAGTGCATATGGTTTAATTTATTATTTTGGTAATTAAAACAAAGCATTTAAAAACATTTAGCTTAGTGTTCAAATAATTTCTCAAATAAATGTAACAGAAATTGCCAGCTGAAACGGATTTCTGCTAAAAAATTTCAGCTTTTCTATTTTTTTACAAAACAGTATCTCCAAGTGCAATTTCAACAATTATCCTACTCAATCTGCAACCTTTATTTTCTACAAATTCTTCCAAGCATGCTGCTACACATCTGAGATAGTTATGTAAAGAATCTGATTGGTGTAATGATTTGGCTTTAAAATACCCTAGTAGGTGGCAAAGGAGAGTACATGAATCTCCTACTACTTGTTTTCCATTTATGCCTACTGTTTCATCATTTAGTTGTACCATTATTACTAYCGTGTAAAGAAATAATTTATAAAATGCATATGAAAACACAGACACATTTACAAATTATTTTTATGGCTCCTGTTACACTCAGCACAAGCTTTAAGTCCAGCAATCACTRAGATTTTTAATAGTAGTATGGAGAGAACTAAGCTGAACAAGATTAATTCAGAAAATTAAAGYATATGTAATTAAATCAACTAGACTGCAAAGAGCTCTGATTTACATACACAACAACTCATATTTTACAAATTATGTAGCTTACCAATGTAGTTTACAATTATGTTAAAAAAATACAAAACCTGTATACAAGTTGTGCATTTGGAAGAATCTGCTCTAGTTTGCTTGTGTTTTTCACCCTGAAGCAGAGCACAGCAGGAGAYGGGTTGCTGGTGAAGACTTTAATAATCCCACTTGGGAATGATATTGTCATATCACCAGTGATCTTCACAATACATCTAGAAGAGAATAAAAAAAATCAGCTTCATTGCTACTCATTAACTGCCTAGTTCTAATACTAATTTTAAAGCAACCRCTGTAATTTCACAATCTTATGAACCAAATTAAAACCAGAAAATCAGTCTCAAATGAGGGTAATGTGACTATGTACGGTCACTTTCAGCTTGGAAGTAAGATGAAATAAGAAAGAAAAAACKTTAACTGCTTAAGCATACAGTAGTCTTGGATATTTTTCAAACTTTGAAAATATGGCATGGCTCTGCCTAGGCAAGGCCTAAGTAGCAAAGCAATGGATATGACAGGGAATGAAGTGCTTTCAGCTGCACAAAATTATATGTGAAATCAACATGACAATTATAAAAATCCTGGTCATTCTTAGTGCTCTCACTGAACACATTTTTACGAAGCAGATTACAGAACAATAAGCCACTGTTGTCATTTATACCCGGGGGAAAAAACGCCATTGAATTCCCCTCCCAATGCATACTCATTCCCCTCCCCCAGTATGAAAAGTAGACCCAGTGGTCTTTTCTTAYTGTAACTCAATACATTCAACACAATTCACTATTTAACTAACTTTGTGGGATCTGCTCCTTTAAAGTAGGCGTTAACAGATTCAGTAAGAGCTACTGCAACAGGCAAGGTGTCCTGGTTTCCAAGGCTGACAGGGCTGGGACCACGTGAAACACCTAGAATACATACAGTGTATAGATTTAATTTTCAAAAAGCTTAGTAGATGTCAGAATGATTGACTACATCTGTAATTTTCACAAGAGTTTACACCAACATCCCAGTATCATCTGAGGTATTACTTGTTTGTAGAAATACATAAGCATAGTACAGTACAATCGTAGCACCAAAATGCTGCTCAGCAGCCTAAGAATACAGGTATGACTACTGGTATGACATTATGTAAAGAAACACAAGGAAATACATGAGACAGATGAACACTGCATTAAAATGGCTACTGGTGGGGGTGAAGTCCACAGACCCAAATTGACTAGAATGCTTTAAAAAAAAATCCCTACTGTATGCTYTTTGTATGGAAAAATGCATGATAAAATGGTCAGAGACATACAAATAATTCACTTACAGTCAAAATTAACTTAAATGCAAATTCATCAATATTAACCCATAGAAGTGAACTGTTGAACATTCTTTTAACTTTTTCAGCCAACAAAAATTGCAATTCCCAAGCAGAAATTGTTGGAGAAGTCTTCATTTGTTGCTTGTGCCAACACAACACAATTCCAATATGGAGTTATAAAAATCAACCAAGACCTCACACTAMGGCTTTTTGAAATGCACATATACAGTTGATAAAACAGCTTGTCATGAGATTTCATTTCTCACAAATTTTCTACACGTGTATGGAATGCAAAAGACAATACTGGAAGTTTCTTCTTTTTTCTTAGTGCAGCACTGTAGTAGATAGCATCTTATGCTTTTTGTACCATGAAGAAATGGTCTGTATCATATAGTATTAAATATAACAAAGGAGGTACAGTCTTTACCTTTTCATAAGCAARTTGAAAAATTTCTCTTTCATACCATAAAGCAGAGACAAAGTGCTTCTGTATAATATTGCCCATGGCAAATTAAACTTATTTACTCTAAGTAGTTGTCCTTTCTGAGCTCTTTCAGAAGTAAAAAGGAAGTTGGGGGCCTTGCTCTTCACAGAGCACATAATATCTCATATTAGACCTTAAATTAAGAGGTAAGTGAATGAAGTAGTGACAGAAAGATAGCAAAAGATAGGAGCTGGTCTAATTCTACCTCGTACCTCTCTATCCATTACAATTTCTCACATAAGGCAGTAAAATGTTCAGAATGCTTCTCAGTATCAKGAAAATATTTGTGCAACACTTAGACCTCCTAAGATCCAAAAGATCTAGTCAAAAGTGCTGAAAACAAAAAATTCTTAGATTAACTAATTATTATGATTCTGGCTAAAAGCCAGTGATTTATTCTTTTTTTTTTTCAGTATGAACTATAGGTTGTTTTTACTTATTCTTTCAGACAACACATGGACCATGATTCCCAAGTTGTTTTCCTCTTCCTGAAAACTACCAACAAAAGCTGTAATTCTCAATAGTCTCAGAAATCTATAAATCATTATTTCAAGAGGTAAATGTGCAATAAAATAATGAGTTATCAATTATTAGAAATTCTGTTTAGTGAAACACTGAACTCTAGAATTATTCTTCACTAAAGCTGAAGTGTACACTCAGTGAATGTGGCACTCCAGTTCCTGAGATGTTTTAATGTCTTTTTCTGACAATTTACTAAKGAACAACAAACAACTGTAGAGCAGACTGGATTACCTTGTATACAGGTGTATCAATTATTTTAAAATCTTTTACTTAATGGTATTATGTACATTTTTATAGCAGTATTTCAAAAATTATGTAGAGTAATGCAAACATATTCATTATATCCCTGTTGGTAAAAGACAAATTCTATTTGCTCAATGGAAAACTGAAACTTATTAGAAGTAATAACACTCTTTTAACTTTTTTTTTAGGRAATACAAAAGCAAATACATATGTATATATATTTCTCTGAGACCTATTTGGGGAACTACAAATGAGATCACTTCTCTCTTCTTTGCTCTGCTCCTACTGTTCATCACTCTTTGACTCAAAAATCTATGCATTCTCCTAGAAAATAAATAAACTGAAAAATAAATAAATAAATTATTATACATTCAACAAGGCCAAATGCCAGATCCTGCCTCTGGATCACAACAAGCCCAGGCAGTGCCACAGGCTGGGGCAGAGTGGCTGGAAAGCTGCCCACAGGAAAAGGACCTGGGGGTGCTGGTGACAGCAGCTGAACATGAGCCAGGGAGTGCCCAGGTGGCCAAGAAGGCCAATGGCATCCTGGCCTGTACCAGCAATGGTGTGGCCAGCAGGAGCAGGGCAGGGATTGTCCTCCTGTACTCAGCACTGGTGAGGGCACAGCTCCAGTGCTGTGTCTGGTTTTGGGCTCCTCAATTCTAGGAAGACATTTTGGTGCTAGAGCACATCCAGAGAAGGGCAATAGAAAAACGGAAGGATCTGAAGAGTAAGTCATATGAGAAACAGCTGAAGGAGCTCAGGACATCATCTTGCCTGGAGAAAAGGAGTGATAAGGGGAGCCTTATCACTCTCTACAACTGCCTGAAAGGAGGGTGTAGCAAGGTAGGGGACAGTCCTTCTCCCAAACAATCAGCAACAGGAAAAGAAGAAATGGCCTCAAGCTGTGCCAGGGGAGAGCCAGGCTAGACAAGAATTTCTTCAGCTAGAATGGGCTGTGAAGGGAGGTGGTAGAGTCAACACCCCTGGAGGTGTTCAAGAAMTGACTGGAGTGCTTAGTGCTATTATGGTTTAGTTGACAAGGTGGTGATTGTTCAATGGCTGGACTTGATGATCTTGGTAGTCTTTTCCCAACCTTCATGATTCCRTCATTCTATCATATAAAACAAACAMAACTGCTTGTYCTGAYGCTGAAAGTCATAGTTTTGTTGCCTTGCTGCTGAGAGTACAATTCAATGCAGCAACATTCAGCTTCAGGGTTTTCTATATCTTCTGTGAGGTCTCAGACAGAAGGGAAGTAGCAGAGTTGCATGAAGGTATCCCCACTTCATCTCAGGCTGCAGCCCTGATCAAGGCTCCAGTTCTATCACCTTTGGCAGTGATGGCAAACCTGGCTTAAATGTCCTGCCATCTGCCTCAGTCTAATCACTACTACCAGCCCCTGAGCTGTACTGATGCAAGAGCTAGTGACATAACGATGCAAATAATTGCATTGACACCTTCAAGGTGCAGACCAAAACTGCAGAACAAAAGATTGTGTCATTGGTCATAAAAAGGGCAGATGAATAAAGCTGATCAAATGGTTKTAGGAACAAAGATCCAGACAGTTTTAATACTAGCAAAACAGCTATCATGAAAATAAAATTTATTGAAAATGTASTATCTTTATTATGTCTGTCTTCTAAGATTTGTATTACAGGTAAATATAGAAACATTATTACCTACTTGTTTTAGGARAATTAGGATTGTCAAAGTAAAAATATATTCACTTTACTTGAAAGAAAATAGTAATGACAAACTGAAGAAGCAAGGCCAAGTTTCAGTTTGTTTATGGAATAGGGAAGTGGATAGACAGAAGATAACATTATATAGAAGTGGTTACATTAAGTTTTGGTGATTTCAGCAACATACAACTTGTTATATAATTGAGATGTCAAGTAACTTGTATGTGCCAGATAACAGAACTATCTGGAGAAACTTGTTTCAAAAGAAATAGAATTTTATTAGATGTAGTATATTAGGATGATTAGTTAAGACATAAATGTGCTTTGAGTACAATACCTGGTGGTGTCTCACAAAGCTTTTCAATTGTAGGAGGATTTCGAATCAATAGATCATCGTCTATTACATTTAAATGAAACAAAACATTGCAAGAAAACAAAATATTTCAAGCAAAAATATACGTTAAAAATTATTATTCAAAAATATTTTGCAAATTAAATTAAGGCTAAAGCATAAAAGAAGCACTCAATTATGCATGCCTTAAAGTTCACTTGGAAAAAGRTAAACAGAGTCAATTCTCTATTATCCAGAACAAATGGSGTAAGGGGAACAGTRGATTGTGCAAAAGTCAAAAGAATACAGTATGTATTGCAAACTATATGCTCATGCCCCAAAGTGTTTCAGCTTTTTGCACTGCCCTTCCCATTTTCCCAGGATTGTTTAATTCATACAGTCAGTGCAGATGGAAGTGGCCTTATTTATTGTTCCTAGGCCAGAATAATAACCRTGTCAAACCTCAGTATCAGCACACACCTCCTTACCTCCTGCCTCACCTCATGATCTGCCACTGTTTCCAACAACACACACATATCTCCCCAGAGCTGGGGATATTGATGCTTTTGCCACCAATGTTTGGTTCCTCAACACCAGAGCTGAGACCTGAGGATGTAAGCCTGGATAGACTCTGGCAACCAAAATTTCAGTTGTGTTTCTGTGATGCTTCTTGGAATTTATGCAACTGGTGGACTCTGAACTGTAAGAGCTGAGGTTGGACAGAACTTAGCAGCTTTGCTTCTGCACAGGGAGGAAACAACTCCACTGCAGAACTCCCACTAGGTGCTGCAYAGATGCTCTTCTGAGCTGCTAAGCCTGGTTGAGGAATCCTTGGCATCAATAACATTTGCAGATAAGTGAATGAAATACTTGATTTAACTTGTGATAAAAGGTATAAAGACGTTCAGGACTTAAACAGTTCAATACTGCTAAATAAACAAGCTAAAATGTCTTAAACCCTGCCCTCCCCAAACTAACAAAAAACCCCAACTAGCTAAAAAACACCTTAATGTCTCTTTTTGATTTATGATAATCAARTATCTAAACTGAACAGACTTCCTTTAAAAACAAGAGAAAACCTTCTGAAATTAGTGGCAACACATGAAGACAATCTTCCTTTTCATTTTAATATCTCTTGTTTAATTGTTTGTTTTGCTTTTACTTCTTAGCTTATATTCTTAACTAACTTGAAGAAAGAATGCATTATATTTATTTTTTGAAAACTGCAATTATGGAACGACAAACAAAATTAAAAGAACATAAAAGAACTCAGTTTTGTGAACACTTGTACTCATTAAAATTTTTCAGTATCCCCAAGTATTTCTGCACCTATACAATAACATCTTCTGAAAAAAAAATCACATGTTGTCCTTGAGAGATACACAAGCATACCAAATAAGAATTCATGGAATGTTAATTGTGAATAATATTTCCCTAAAGAACATGCCATAACTGGATCTGTGTTCTAATCTAATCTACTTTCCTGTGTTTCAGTGTCATTTAAAAGCAGATATTGCAAGGGATGCTTGAAGTACCTTGACTCGCATATGAAACAACTAACTGCAAGAAGTGGTTCTTGCAAACAGGTGCAACCTAGTGGCTGGGTTGTCCTATTTCTCAAGGCTAATTAAACTTACCAACTGTAGGTGTGTTTGCTGCACTGAGGGAAGCAGAAGAGGATATAGAAGAAATGCTCTCTGCACGTGCCAAAGGAGCTGCTGGAGGTGGACTTGAGTTAGAGGTCAGTGGAGGGCTGAATGGCCTAGGCTGAACAAAAGAGATCACAAGAATAACACAAAGTGGTTTTAAAGAGATGAAAAAAAAACAACAGAAAAGTTCTTATTTCATGCCTCAACCAATTTCATAATGTTTCTCAACAGTTTCTTAATGTTTTATCTACCCTAGTTTTTAATGTAAATCAGAGAACCTGCATTTTCCATTGGAGTAAATTCCATTATTTCACAGACAGTTTTTTCGACAGAGTAGTCAAGTTTAATATATTTGATTATGCAACAGCCTTTCAATAATAATAATAATGGAACACAGTATCAGAAACTAAGACTACAGCCCTGTGTATGTGTGGCAAATGCAGATTTAGAGAGCTAAAGCAGAGCTACWAATGAATTGGAAGTGAGAGCAGCAGCAGGCAACTAAAATAGTTGTGACTGGAGTACAGGAGTGAGTGAGTCACAGGCTGTAGGACCAGGGTTTTTTCAGCAATTCTGGAGAACAGAAGCCTAAGAAGGGATTTATTAGCAGTCTCATACTAGGTAAAAAGGGGCACACAAAGAAGTTAGAATCTGGCTCTTCTAAGAGATGCAAGAGCTTCARTGAAGAAATGCCAGCTGGACTTTGGGGAAAAGTCCTTTTTGCAGCCTTGTTGTAAAATCCTGAGACAGGTTGCCAGATTGGCAGATTTTACAATCTCCCACTCTGGAGATTTTCAAAACTCATCATGTGCCTGAACAACCTGATACAATTTTGAAGTTAGCCCTTTTCTGAGCAGGTTGACCTAGAGAACTTGTAAGTCACTCCACTCTAAATCTCTGGATGGTTTTAGGATACACTTAACTGCTAAAATATTTAACTAATGATCATGCTGGGATTAATCTATCTGAAAGGTACTGAAACCCCATRAGCATCATTTTGGCAGGATAACTGTAGAATCCCAGAAAACAAGGGGCTAATGTGTATGTCTGAAACACTGATAGCTGCACAGCTGTGGAACCAACCAAGGATTGTTGGCARTAACAGACAAAGACTGTTGCTAATGATCAAGGACTGTTGACAATGATCAAGGACTACTGGTAATAATCAAGGATTGTTGATACTAATAGACAAGGCCTGCTAGTAATAACCACAGATTGTTATTAAAAACCAAGGACTGTTGGTACAAACAGATGAGGTCTGCTGATAATAACCAAGGATTGTTGGTAATAACAAACTGAAAAAGAACAAGATGTGGCTGGAGAAGGGGCTATGCAGTGGTAGGCAGCACTTTTCTATGACAAACATCCTGTTATGGCTCCTGCAGATAAGCACAAGTACAGGTCCAGCTCAAATACAGGAATGAGGCAGAGAAGTGAGCATCAAGATCACCCAGGCCCCCAAAGCCCTCTGACTGAATTCCAGAAAGGTCTGAAGGAATTAATTGTGCATGATAACTAATTTGCATAGAAAGTAAGAAACTTAGTTCCAGGGCAGGGAAAAACCTATCTTCAAAAAGGTATTCCCAATAAGCCTAGGTGATACCTCCAGTTCACTCCATCAGCTGAACTGCACTGGAACCAGGACTGGTGATGTCTTTTTCTCCCTTTCTCTCTCTCTTCCTGTTGATTTCATATGTTCCTTTGTCTCTTCCTTTTTTATTCTACCTCTTTATCCAGAACTCACTATCATGTGCATATATRGTAGATCAGGGACTAACATACAAATTTCCATGCCAAGTGCATAATTTAATATTAAAGCTTTGTGACTTTTGTGGACCTTCTGGCTTTGGTAATTCCTTTCAACTACTGGCACTTGTGGATCGTGGATGTTTCCTTCTCCCAAAGGGTTGGATGTCAAAGTAACTTTTTTTCTCCCAATTCTATTCCACTTGTTGGCTTTTATGGAGACTATGAGAATTGTAAAAGGAGTTAACATCTAATGACGACAACTGACAACCTTCTCCTTGTATCCATATAAKAGTAAATTTCAAAGGCAACAGTATAAAATTAATGTAGCTTTGTTCAGGATCATAATTCATAGTGGAACAGTACCAAATAAATTCTTCTATTTAATTATGATGATATGAAGAACAGATTCCTTGGGCTAAGAGCAATTACTACAATTCTGTGTTGGAAAGAGAAAAKAATTTCAAAATGAACTCTGTTCTGATCTTACAGAAAAGCAAAACAGTTGGAAAATATTTTGTCAGTTTTGTCAAAGCATAAAATCAGAATTTTGTTTGTACCAAGAATATGGTGAAAATATCTTTCTGCTTTAGAAGACAGTAAGAGGATTTTACCACAGGAACATTTTTCCAAGTCAGGAAGTCAAGTGAAACCTGMAGAATACTAATATTTACAGAGGAAATAAGGCATGGCCTAGTCTGATAGGCTGCTTGGTTAYTTGCATTCTTTACCACATTCCTTAYYGGCAGGTGAACCCGCRTTGCGGGCACATGCAGACAGTGCACAACTCTCTCTATCCTCCCACRGGCAACTGCTGTGATCTACCACCTCCCTTCTCCACAAACCAGCACCAAGTGCAGGGAGAAGTCACAACAGGGATACTTCTGTCAACATACAACTGAAAAAAACCCCGCTCATTTCCCAAAGCTTTGGTGATATCCCTAAATCAAGGGAGGTTTGTTGATAACTTCACTAGTGTTCTGCATTTTGAAAACTTCAATCATTTGCATGCRCCATTTTTCATTATCAAATTACTGATTTGCTTAATTAAAAACACTCAGCTGAAGCAAAAATTATGGTTTGGACCTTTGTACTTGTGTTAATAATTATTTGTTGTAATAAGATAAGATAGTTATCATAAACTATTACCATGCCTGTTTRGAAATGTGGAAAATCTGCTTATGTGATTCCTTGAACATTGGCTAKAAAGTAACTCCACTGTAACAGTGTAAATGAATGGTGTATCTGAAATCAAGTCAAATGGCAAATAAAAAAAATAGTAATCAATACATACTATTTCATTAATCCCACTAAGTTTCCCAGTAGACAGCTTTGGTCTTGAAGCAGGCCTTGGAGGGGGTACAATGGTGCCCACAGAAAGAGGAGTGGTGGGCCTTGCTGAAAGAAAGAAAAGTTAAGAAAATATTAGAAAGATCACACTGAACATAAATAGTTATTTACTTGAGTAGAATATCTGGAAATGATGTTGCTACCAGAGGTTCCTATTGTACAAGARCCATGTTTTAAGAGCTACCACAATCGTAAGTGCCTTTAAAATAGTGCCATGTGATACCCTGAAAAGTGCATCTAAAAATAGCATCAAGGGCTTTCCCATTGCTTTCAAGTGATTATATACCAACCACTCTGGGAAAATTGTATGTAAAAACAATTGGTTTTGAAAATGCAATTACTTCATCTTTGAGATCTCATTGCTGTCTGACATCCCACAAAAATACATTCCCATTTCTAGAAAAGCAACACTGCATAGTTAAGAGAAAGCAATGCCTTTAAATGAATAATTTAAGTTTTTTCTTTATTTCAAGCTGAATATTTACTTCACTGTCCCAACTGGTATTAAGAAGCAGTTTAGTACATTCTAAGTAAGAAGATGAGTTAATTTTAATATCAGTTGAGCAATAATAACAAAAAGAAAAATGAATCCAAAGCTTGCTTTTTGGAGTCAGTTATTAGCAAAAGAGCAGTACAGAATGCATGCTTGGCATACCCTTATTTGTATGAGCACAAGAAGACACTAAACTATAGTCCAGTAGTGCTGAAGATGATGCAGAAGATATTTCAGAAGCAGTGCCAGTTTCTTCAATGAATAATTGTTCATGGCATATAGAGTTATTGAAAAGGTCACTTTGATCCTCAGAAGCACAGCTGTTGGAAGAATTCCCAAGCAAAGCAGAAGAGGCAAGGCAGGCATTTTCAGTTTTAAAATGCAATCTTTGGGACTCCTTCTTGTCTGTGCTTGTGTGTCTAATTGTAAGAAGTTCATCAGCAAAGGAAATCCACTGACTTTGAGACCGTGAGAAACAGGACAAAGTACTGGTACTCCCTGATGGCGCTGCTGTAAYACCAGATTTGCACAAAGTGCTAATGGTAAAGCCTGGTGAGGATGGGCTTGTAGACCCAGAATCTGTCTGGAGTCCAAGCAAAGACTGAGATATTCTACACCCAGGCAAATCAATGGTAGATGAGGAGGAGCTCCTATTGTGCTCTGTTAGGGTAGCTGAAGGAAAAGGGAAGAATTTAAACTAGAACCGACAATGAAAAGGTAAAACTTTTAATATTCAAGAAACTATTTAATATCMACTGCAGAAGGATTACTAGCCAGCATGAAAAATAACTGCTCTACTAAGATAACCCCCCCAACTCACAAACAAGAGATAGGAAAAAGCCAGTCACATATCATATGTACTTCATTAATACTTTGCAACCATGTCACTTTCCAATTTTTAGTACATAAAAAAAATTATTGTGTATCTCTCCACTTAAGGCTCTGTTTCTCACAAATTTCCTCTGACTTCCTACCTGTTGTGATATAATTTTTTTTTCATCTTTGTCTTTTTCTTCTTGCATCCTACTCCATTTTTGCTTCCTCTCCACCACTTTCTGCTTTTAATTTCCTTCAAAGTTATTTAATYAAACCTATCCTGTTCCTTCCAAAGACTTTGATCCTCTTAGTCCTAACATTTGTAAGAAGGTCCAACAAATTTGGTTTTCAGGTGAATTAATGAAGACAATGGAGTAACGAAATTCAGTTGATAGTTATTCTGTCTGTATCAATTTGTGTTTAGTGAGTAACAATATGGATGAGGCATCATCCCCCTCAGTTTTTGGTTTTTTTCCTCTCTCATTCTATAGTCTTCTGACTGCTGAAAAAAGGAGTTTTCCACAAGTATTCCCTGCACTTGCTGTTGCCTGTTGCTCTAGATGACAATAGAAGCAGAAAAAGCAAGGTTAGTCAATTCTCAACATCTTGCAGATTGGCAGAGCTAGGAGCAACAGCAGCAACAACCAAAATCAAAAAAAGAGAGAAACACATTTAAAAGTTGAAAAGTRCAGTTGTCCTCTCTATAAAAGTGGTCCTTTTGCCATAAACAAATACAGTCTGTAAGTTCACCTCAACATCAAGAATTTTAAAACAGCTTTCCCTTTCTARCAGATATTTTAACTATCCTTTAAAGACTTTAAAATACTACTATAAATCCTACTTAAAAAAAATGTGGAGATGTTTCATATGGATGAAAATAAGGAAGATAACTAACGGAAGCATTTTTAAAATACCAAKAGCTAGCTAAAAAACATCTGTCGTGTTTGTTCAAGATAATAAACTTATCTTAAACTTCTAATAAAGTGGGATTATTCATGAATGACCAAAGATTACTTCTGYGCTGCATAAACCACTGTCTGCCAAATACCAAGGCAGTTTAAGTGTTCAATGATTAACACAGTTATAAAACAAATAATTAAACAAATGTTTAAACCGCAAGGGACGTATACTGTATTCCACACAACTGACTTATRTAATTTAAGTTTTTCATTGAGATTATAAAAAACTTTAAGCACCAGCTTATTACTAACCTTCAASTTCAAGATAAAACATTGATTTCAAGGAAAATACAATCAGATAAGTTAWGCATTTTTCAAAAATTTTTAGAACTAACTTGCAAGTTAGCAAGCATTAGAACTCAATTTAAACATGACCTACACTGATGGAGTTTTTTTTTTGCCCCAAATGCATTAGAAATTTGTTATACTTTGGAACACTTACTTTCTATTTAATTCAACAGATTATTTCACAAATGTAAATATCTTAGTTAACTCCTAGAACAACAATCCTTGAAATAATTATTTATCATAWAAGGTTTGCCAAGGCACAGATGTATCTAAACTTGATTTATGCCCACAAGACCCTCTATTGATCAGTTTCAGTGAACTGCAGGGCTGTGTGTATAATCCTCAAGGGTATGAGGACTAGGGTAGATACAGCCAGATACAGCTACAGAGGATGTTWTGGATGTCTGTCATTACTCATCAGCCAGAGACTACTTTCTCCACAGTTCTGCTGCCAGGAGGAACTGTATGAATATTTCCTAACCTGCTTTCCCTTCCCATCCAGGCACAGCAATAARCACCAGAATACAGCTACTACCACCAGCATAAGTATCCTCAGCCTTTCTCTGCAGACTTAAAAACAAGACCAAAGCTATCAAAACAGACCTTAAGAAAATGAGGTTTCTTTCCTTAAGAAAGCACCATTTCTTTTCAGAGTATTCCAGTAATATATTTCTCTCTAGAATTTATTCTTAAATGTGTTACCACAAGCATGGTGGATTCACTTGCCAATACTACTGATTGATTATATAAATCAGAACGAGAAAATGATAATGATTTCTATAACCCAGATTCATTAAAACTATAATCTTTAGGGAACATGAATYTGTAGTGAAAGACTAAGTTCTACTTAAAATCTGAAATCATACAAAGCAACGTTGATTGTTGCTAAAARAACATTACTTAAGCCAAGAAATAACACCAGTTTTTCAGAATGCTCCCATTGATACATGTAATCTTCCTTATTGTTTTTCAATCTGCATGATCAAGCACAGAAGAAAACCACTAGAAAGCCATAATCATGAACAAAGAATTGAGGACTACTTTTGGAAAACAAGAACTTAGTTTAAAAACATAAGCGAACACACTTCTTTTTTCACATGTGTGGGAAAAGTGTCTACATTAAGAGAAAATTAAGATGTTGGAATAAAGATACACAGTAGGTAGACTGAAAAGAACTATGGAACTATTTTTCGCAAAGACCGGGTTTCAGGAAAGCCTGACAGTGTCCTACCAACYAACACCCTGCAACCCAAAATTCCCCTGCAACATGTGCTCTCTCCCTCCACCTCCCATATGCMAGAAACCACCCTTTTCCTTGCAATATCCCTGCTTTCAGGATCTCAATTCATGTCTCAGTCCTGTCATTTTCATCCTMCTCCCCTTGGATTATGCCTTCACATCTCCTTCATCATGCCTTCCTACAGGAAACAAGTTCCTCCCAGCAAAGCTCTGCAATGCCTTTGTACTACACAGCCTGACTGGCTATCCTGGAGAGAAGAAATCCATCCCTATTCATTGTGCAAGCTCAGCTTGTCTCAMAGTTGCTGCAACAACCTCCATTTAATCTTCCAGCCTTACCAGCTGAAAAAAAAAAAAGATTACATTCTAGATGATGAGCAATTTATTCAGTAAGTATGAGAAGGCAATAAAAAATGTCAGGAGCAAGATATAATTTTYCTAAAGTGTTTAGCACTCCCTCTTSCCTCTTCTTGCTCTCTAGCTTGAAAGCCTTATACACTGCCTTCTCAGCCATGTAACACTTCTAAGGCAGTGCACTGCTTTATAAAATTCTATCATTTATGCATCAAAGCACGTTCCCTTGCAATAACTGAAAAACAACACCAGAACATCCAGAAATATGGCAAATGCAATCTCTACCATCAAATATTTTACCTGAGGAGGATGAGGATGCCAAAGAAGCTGAAGAGGAAGATTCAAGAGAAGTGCTGAAGAGTGGATCCCATGCCAGGAAGTCACTGTTCCCCTTTCTATATTAAGAGTTAAAATTGGAATAGAAATAAAAGATTTATGCATTCATAAAAATCACAACCTTCAGTAGTAGCTTGATAATGTAATCATTATAATAATCACAGAATAGTTTGGCTTTGAAGGGATCTTTAAAAATTCTGTTCCAACGACGCTGATATCTACTAGACCAGGTTGTTCAAASCACTTTCCAGACTGGCCTTGAACACTTCCATAGACAGGGCATCCGGAACTTCTCTGGGAAACTTGTTTCCACATCTCACCAGACCTCACAGTAAAGAATTTCTTCCACATATTTAATCTAAAATACTCTCAGTTTAAAGCCACTCCTCCTAGCCCTATCACTACATAACCCTTGTAAAAATTCTTTCAATAATGTGATAAAAACATTTTATCATACGAATTAGTCTGTATTAGTCTTTGCAYCTAAAAGGAAAATAATTAGTCAAAAGTTGCAGGTCAAAGAAYTGATTTACACATAAGGAGAGTATCTTAGACAACACCTTGGTGAAAATTTGTTTGTGGGCATACTCCAAAATAAATAACTATAATTTTTGAGACCGACATCTTCAAATGAATTTATTTCAGTATATATATATATACATAAGCAAGGTATGCACATCAGTGTAAATTTGGGGTTTACAATCCTAAACACTTTACCATGGAATGCTCTTGAATAGAAACTAAATCTATCTTGCTTAAAAACATTGTGTAGCCATGTAATTAAAAATATGAACTGAGATTGATCATAATAAATCAAATGCATTAGAAGGGGCAAACAAATGAAAAAAAAATCCATTGATACACTTAGTCTTATAAGGAAATAGAGGTACAATTTAAAATAGGACTCAGCTGTCATTTCAAATTACTTTCTGAGTATTAGAAAAATAAGAACAAATTCCTGCAAAACAGCATTTGATAGAATTTTTAATTTGAACTTACTCAGTAGTTGGAGCAGAAAGTTTTGATTTTGTTAACTCTTCACCTAAGGAAAAGATACAGTATTATCACTAGAAGTGTAAAATATAAAATTAAAATTTCATTTTCATTACAAAAAGATAGTTAATACTAACAGTGGCAGTTCAAAATGAATTACAATTAAAATGGAAAAAGAAAATGTATTATTTCTGATAATTTAAGTTTAGATATTCTTGAAATATGAAAAGACTACATAGACCAATACACTTCATAAGGAAATGTTGTTTACTTGAAACTTAAATTATACAGTTTATATCAATACTGTTCTTCAGCAGCTCTGGCCTGGTTTCCCACTGGCAAAAAAACCCCAAAACAACAAACCCTGAATAACAGAAACTAATGCTCTATCCTCTATCTCAGTATTTTACATCATACACACAGTGTGCTTTGCTGGTTTGTGGAACAGACTAAACATGAGCAGGTGGAAGGGTTTCAGGAACTTGCACAGGAGTTTTTTCCATGGGGTAACCCCTTTGGCATCTGGATGTGTTCCTCATTACAGTCAGATACAGGTTCATCTGGTCCCCACAACAGGGAACAGTACATAGATAAGGAAGAGTTATATAAAACTAACCAGAGAAACATTTAAAATACAGATATTTAAGAAGTTTATRGCTCCAACAATTGAAAAATTTTTGTTTTCATTCTATGTTAAAAAACTAACAGACTAAAAGATTCACACTTACTGGATGAATTTTGATTCATTTGTGCCTGAAACAGAAAAAAAATTAGGAATGAGTTCTTCTACTGTGAAATAAACCACTTAATAGTCCCAGAGTTCTTATTTCCACTCAACTTGCTATGCAATATTTTGTTTTCAATGCCAGGCAAAGACATCATGAGCTTGTRGAAGACCATGGAACATGAGCCTGGACAGAGCAACCAGTGCACATCTTCCATATCATTATGAAAATGCAGGAATTAATACTACAGAGCTAACAAAAGCAGCAGCCTTTTTAGATCTCTTTGCTGTCTGGGACAGAAAATTAAACAGCCTATGTATCTATCACAAGGGACAGATAAAACAAACATTTTTCATGTTTTCCCAACAAGTCCYCTCACATATTACACTTAGTTTTAACCACAAATGCAAATAAAAAGCCATTCTCTACTTACAGGACTGTGCCTCTGCTTTCAAAATGTGGTGAGGGAAAAAAGAGAAAAATTATTAATGTTATGTGCACTATTTTCCTTAAAATCAGAACCAGTTTTATTCTGATCTGAATACTGTACTAGCCTTACTAGCACACCCTAATATTATTTCTCAGCTGGTGGCATAAAGGATTATTCCATGAATTGGCAGGATACATCAGTACAGCTGCACGTTACATGTACCCTCATTATACGATCTCTTTCAAAATACTTGTATGTTATTGAAAACTGGTTAGTAAATTATGTTAAAAGCCACGCTTAGCTAACTCTAAGATGTAATTGAATGTCTTTTGATGGCAAGAGCTCAAAGACAAGAACTGAGCACTTAAAAGACTCATAGGAAAGTCWAAATATGAGAAAAGTACTTAATATTATATTGCAATATAAAAGTGCAATCTAAATATGTTGGAATATAAAGCGTACCAAAAATGACTTAGTGCACAAGAAAAATGTTATTGAACCTAGAATGAATTCTGAACATTATCATATATATTTACACCACAGTTTCTTTACCACTTTTCCACACATTAAAAATTCAAAGAGCAAAAAACTTACAGATATTGCTGGAGAAAGAGTGATGTTCCCTATGGATACTTTTAATTCATCCAAAGTAGGCATAGTGTACTGAGAGCTATTATTTGGCTGGACAGGTTTTATTTCCACATGGAACCTCCTGGGTTCATCATCTTCAGAGTCAGAATCACTGGATGAATAGAAATGGTTCTCTTTGGTATGTTTTTCTCAGTTAAGGTGGAAATACCGCGAAGTCAAGCTTAATCTACTTCATAATTTTGCTCCACAAAATGCTTATATTAAGTAACCTCTCTGTGCACTTACWTACATCCACAGTCCAAAATTCACAACTCAGAGTTAAAATTTAGGGGTTTATTCCATTTATCTTCAGAATGATGATTCYGTTCAGAAACACATGATGTCATATAACTGAAAAACTACATATTTAAAGGCATGAGGTTAAATTTAAGATTCTAAAGCAGCAACACTTCTCCATGTAAAACTATAATTTGCAGGACTCCAACARGGATAATAAGAGACATATGAAAAATGTAGAAATCTTTTAAACCTAATGAAGAAAAGCCTAGGTTCTTTAATGAGCAGTGAAATGCCCATGGTACCTGTACCTAACATGAACAGTGAAGGAAAGAGCAGCAGCCACCATTACTTGCTCCTTTTACAGTGCGGCACTGAAAAATTTGCAAGAAAGGATGCCAATAAAACAGAAGGCTGCACAGTAAACTGAACAATGCCGGCTGCACAGTAAACTGAACAATGCCAGCTGCCTGAAGTACTGTCATCTTTGGATAAAAAGGAATCACAATGACATCTCAGCCCCCAAAATAAGGAAAATAAACAGCTCTTTATATGCACAGGCGTCGCACTGAAGAAAAGCTCTGAAAGGTCCAAGCTAAGTTGTAAAAACTGCATTTGTTTTGGCAAGAAAATTTGGAAATTTCCCTCTACAGAAACAAAAAAGTTTTTTACCACCTAGAAGAAGTGTACATATTCTCTAAGTCACTTCTGTTATTTTGACCTGAAAACATGACATGAATTTAATTTGCATTAAATTCCTCTAAACTACTACTAACAAAGTTTTCAACCTGAGCCCTAAAGACATTGCAAATCTTTTTCAGCTGAAAGAATCTGAAAGTTGTGGTGAGGAAAAGGCCAAATATCTTAATCTTATGCCTATCTCTTCCTTCAAAATGAAGCATTTATAGAAAAGGTTTCAAAGACAAGTAATTCTAATTTCATCAATAGATTTCTTGCCTTGAAAGTTATCACTGACCTTCAAGATTCATTTCCTATAAATAAGACAGTTTTTGTAAAGTGCTTTGCCAATACAGATTTAAATCAGACTTATTAAGATTGACTGTCATTATGATAAAAAAATTTCCCCCAACAGATTATCTCATGAGTTCCCATCAAAAGAATAAATTTCTAGCAACTATGGGAGGAAAAGAGAAAGGGAGCTGGTAAATTCCTGAAGCTGTCAAGATTTTCAGTGACTGAAGTACTCTGTCAGGACAGATTGCAAATCATGGATATTTTTCACTGAATGTATGTCTTTTCTCTTGTTTCACAACAAAAAGAGATAATAAAAAACCAGAATGCCCAGATGAGCCCTTAATCGTAAGCACAAGTTGTTCACTTATCTCTCACTTTMAGAAATACATGCAAAGCATGCAATAAGACTCCTCTTAGAACTGGATAAAAGTCTCACGTTAACATCAATTTTGTAAATAGGAAATAACAGCAACTGCTTTTAYTGTTACAGGACTCTTCCATGGAAGCATTAGAGGCATATTCTGCAAAGCTGATAAAAACAAAGAAGTTATGATGATTACCTAACTGGCCACTGTAATTAAGTGTTAACTGCTTAAAAGCTTTTGCAATTTAAGATAATGGTACAACCTAAATTCACCTTTTATGTGCAGTGCCCAAAAAATTCASTGAATACATTTCCAAAAATTAGCTATCTTGCTAACATACTAGGCTTGCTTATATCTATGGTAACTATTCCCAGCTCTTAAGTAGAACTTTGCTCTGTGGCAGTAGGAAAAAAGGTGGACAAGAATTTTCCTCYAAAGCAACAGGGGAATGGCAGAGAAAAATCTTGAGGGTCCATAAAGGCGACTCAGAACAGGCTCTATTCTGTGTATGAAAGCTATTATTAAAAAGACAGTGAAAGCTAAAAGCACCAGTTGGAAACAGCATGTGGCATAATGACTTCATTAAGTAACAGAAATTCTATTTCTACACTGCTCTASTGCTACAAAAAAAAAAGGGAGGGTGAAGATATAGAATATATAACCATTCAATATGTTTAAAAAAGTTTGCAAACTTCATAAAATTCTCTGAGAGCCTTTCAAGAAGAGAGATTTGCATGGGATGTTGTATCTGCATTGGATCTGGCTATTTTTTTCCTTTTTATTTTTACTGTCCTCTTAAAGTTCCCAAGAGACGTGATCTACTCTAATCTAATCTTTAACATTTGTACACACGCATTCAAGAAAAAATTTGGTTCATTTTACAAAAGCCATAAATGTAAGAATATAAGGTTGCAATACAGGCATAAATGTCATTCATCTTCCTTAACTCTTTAGTCAGTACTTCCTCTCTTCAAAGAATTGTAATAACATCAAATAAATTGGCACAATAATAGTAAAAAGGATATCCTGTGTTGCTTCTGGTTTAATGCTGTATCCTTCATCATCTACATCAGGAAAGTTCTAAAAACAACAACAAAAATTATGCTATTGATAAATAACTAGAAAACCATGTCATTCTTACATCAGACTCAATTTTACATCATGGACAAATTAAAATTACAACAATTCATGAAAATTATTTATATTCAACATTACTAATTATCTGACGCTATGATCTGTCATTCAGAACTTATGTGAACATACACAAAATGTTAGAATAGAAGSTCTAAATTTCCTGTGAAAACTGGCTAGTTTGAAATGCATCTGCTGTTACTAATCAATGACTAATTAATTACTACTTGATTAATTACTAATCAATTACTCTATCAAAAAGGACAGAAATCAACATTRTTTTAGCTTTAGTATTCAGTTAAGTTAGGGTACAATTCTCTTGGCCCCAGAAAAATGTCCCAATTTTTACTGCTCTCAGCAAAGACACAAGATGTTCTGATGSTGCAGAGGTAAAAGATTTCCTAAGTACTAGTCAATATTTTAGTACGCAAGTCAAAGCACAGTTTGAAAATTCCACTCCCCCTAGAAAAGCATGCCTGCAGTGTTACTTCAGAAAAGAATATCCAAATCAGAGGTGCTCAAAATTTTGTTCCCAAGTTTTCCTTTACACATCTCCAACACTATCCTAAATCTTCAAAGCCAATAAGCATTTTGAGACAAGTTCTGTTTTTCTGTTCTTGCAGACAAGTGAACAGAAATTGAAAAGAATGATGTTAAAATAACTAGAATGCTCAGCTAAGCATATAGTTTCATTAAAAAAGCTTTGAAGCAGAGAGAAACAAGTCTTGAAGATAATGAAAATTTTGAAAATGCACAAAACCTCCACATCATATACATACATAACATATGATATGTTACATATACAGGATAAACATGGATATSTAAATACTTTCCCTGCTCAGAACCAAAAAATCCACTCACAACTTTGTATGCATAGGCAGTACACGTGAAGTGCTTAATTTCTCAGTAAGTTTATCACAAAAAAMCACAACCAAGGTGTCTTCAAAATGCAAGTGATTTCAGTTACTAATATATTATAAAAATTAAAATATGTTTATATATAAAAGTGATTTATTCTAGTGTAGCAWCAGTGTGTTCTATGAGAAAGCAGGTACTGGGAAGCAATTTGACCAACAGATATGTATACACAGTATGGCCAAAATGTAATTTGTTAGAAGTCAAGAGATATAATAAAATTACTTATGCTGGTGATTTCAAGTGGACAAGAAAGGAACCTCATGATTTCAGATAAAATTTGAAGCCAAGTTTAAAGAGAGTATCTCTRAATAGCTTTTGAAGCACAGGTCACAAACAAAAATTATTAAAATGTAGTCATCCTTCAGTATCTTTTACAGCTATCACAAATGGGATGCCTGATAATTCACTAAGAAATACTCTCCTCTGTACAGCTCTCTATATTTAGCACTTCTGAAATAAATGGAATTGACACATAGCTCAAACTTTCTGCTAAGGGAAGTATAAGAAATACAGTTCTGTACAGAAGTAAGACCATACCAAATTAAATACTGCATTAAACTAAGAACAAAAAATAACATTTAAGCTCTCTAACCTTAAAATAAAGACCATATATATGCAAATTTTGAAATGTTTGCAAGATTTAGACTTCACTKCTATTTGATAAATAAATAAATAAATAAATAGTCACAGCAACAAAAAAGTAATAAGAGTACAATCACACGGTCCAATACTTTAGCTCTACTTGCTCAAATCAGGGTCCTTAGCTACGCTTGACCTCAAACTGACCCTGTTTATATACYAAAAACCACTAATGAAACTTGACATCAAAGTAAACAGAACAAAAACATATAGCTACAGGATAAGTATATTTTCTTGTAATACCACAAATTCTGAATTCTGAAATTAATTCAGTTGTCACACCACATGATTTTCTATAGATCAGGATCCTTCATGGTTTAGATGAATTTAAAATCAATAAAATCCTTAAATATACAACATTTCATTTTTCTTACAACTGGCCATATATGTAAAGGATACTATTACTGGTTGACACAGCATGAAAAACATAGCTGGCAAAATTGACTATTTTGGTATAAAACTSAGATAACTTAGTTTGTATAAGTTATTTTCATTGTATTATTTTTAATTTACTGAAAAATCTCTAGGATGAAGAAAGCACTAAAATCTTAAAAGTATTTAACTTTCTTTCATAATACTTTCATGATAATTATTTCTGATCCTGATAATATACTTGAATCATCTGTTCCTCAGAAACAGCCCTTTGGCATGCAGTCTRTTTTCACAACTTCATGTACGTAACAGAGATGGATACTTTACAGCTTAAGTTCTGAACACAGAAGAAAATGCCTTCCTTCTCTTTCAGCTAGTCTATGTTACCACTTCTTTTCAAACCCTGTGTAGAAACCTTAATATGTATTTTTTCCTATATTTAAAATATAAATATATGTAATTTCAAGCAGCTGACTCTAAGCAGCATATACACACATAAGTTATTTAGTTTGTATTTCCAGCCTTGTCAGTTATTTAGACTGATCTTGTGCCAATTTATTATCATTGTTAATACYTTCCTTAATTAACTAGACACTGAGTTTATATTTTTGTGTAAACCAATGTAAAAAGTGGGAAGAGATACTTGATATACTTTTGTATAGACAAAAGCAAATTGTGTCATGTACAAGCAAAATAGTACCTCAGAATTTCACAAGTTAAGCAGTAATTTCAAAAAACTGCTCTCAATATCTTGAATGGTTGCACCTGTAAATGTTCTGCTTTCTGAAATASCAATATTTCATTTGCAAATCTACATTTAATAACAGTGGTAGATAACACAGCAACCTAAGAGATACACATACTCATGAATCTGATGTTAATGAAGGCATTTACATCTATTTGACTAATTTTTACTCCCTTTTCCACACTTCTACAATTATAGAACTGTATCTTATGCCATGGATAACAGTGTATTTTAAGTATCAAGCAGATTACTACCATGCTGATCAGAGGCAACGTATGTACATGTATAACTTTTGAACTTCAACATACAAGGTGATGATCTTTGCATACTTTGGCTTCTGGGAAAAGTTATTATTAATAGGATGGGGATGGAGGTCTGCTTTAGTCCCCTACACSAATGTGTAGTGGTCTTTGCAGTCAAAAAACTCTCAACAACCTCATTATGCATGTGTATCAAAGTCGGCAGAAGCAAACTGGAAAGGTGGACTTCCAGGAAGCCTTTCTAAGGTTCTGTTAAGCAATTAAACATGTAGCTATAAAAGCCAGTTTTCCCTGTGTTTGCAGATGTAATGCACCAATTGAGATCTTACATAGCTTTAAACATATGCCAGAAACTTAGGTCATATACCTTTGTTTTTGCCTTGGAACATTCTAGGAGCTTTCTGGGGTTAATAATTTTTCAAAGAAATATAACGTAAGGTCTTTCTAAATAAAATATCCTGTATAAGAAGCTTGAGGACCTAGCATTCTATTGACAAAACACATTTTTTTAGTTTTGGTGAATAATTTATTTCAGTTTCCTTGCTCTGTCATCCAAAGGCCATTGAAGAAGCCACATCATTACCATGTAGTTAGTGGCTCTGGGCTACATACAAAGGACAAGGGAGGAACATATGGAGCACTGGAGTCTAGCTACTTCATTTGGCCCCTCTCAGCAACACTAGTGCTGTTGACAGGCTGATCATCAGTCAAGAAGCAAAGAACCTTCACTATGCTMCAGTTTGACTTCTTAGTATTTTCTCTTCTCCTGGGATATCTACATTGGCAATGAGAGCTTTTTATCAAGTTTCCCTGAGGGTATGCTTCAAGATGCAGTGCAGCTGAACAGGTCATTCTATTTTTTTTCTTCCAGAACTCAACTGGTTTCCTGTAATCCAGATAAGGACTCTAAGTAAGCAGCTGAAGCTCATAGACTAGAACAAGAGAACAAAAACCCTCTCCACTTTTCACATATTTGAGATGTGAATTTGACTCTGGCATATCCTTAGGTTAAAACAGAGGCATAGTATTGGCCTCCTCTCCTTAGGGTGCCTATTAATCCAAAAGACACAGAAGAAGAGAGTAAACAGTCAGTTTCTCCTACTATTAGAAATGCAGAAAGAAAGAAAAATGGGTATTCAAAGTGCCCCTGTCTTGTGCTGTGACAGAAAGCCTTGTCCTCAATAGCAGCTATTCAAAATATGCAAAACAAAATGCTGTAAAATGCAAATAAGRAAAAATACTTGAATTTCACAAAAATACTTGAATTCCACAATTAGTGGAACTAAGTGTAACTTAGTGGGTTACACTTGTGTTCCACTCTTCAGAACTTGATGGTTCCAAATTCAACCAGTCCCCAACAATAAAAATGGTCTATAATTCTATATCACTGTAATTAGGCTACACTCACATGTGAAGAGGTTAATGAAAAGTTTTGGATGGTTTGATATGTGTTTGTATTTCAGTTTCCCCTGAAAGAAAAACTTTCAGCATTATGTTCTGTAYATCTGTGACTGCCTTCTTAATTACTTTTGAACTTACTGGACAATTCCAAATGGATTTGACAGAAAGAACAGAGAATTCAAAGACAATTACATTACTACAGTCTTCATGAAAATAGGCAGTGAAGTAGGAGATCGGCAAGCATTCCGACCAAGGGAATGGTTGTAATCCCAATTCAGATCTAACTGAACACAAGTGAAACCTTGTAAGTGTTTCCCAGAAATAAAAGTTTCTTTTAGACGTCATATTTTCTTCGAGAACATCTCTAGARACATGGCAAACTCATGAGAAACAAGACATTTCAACCTTAGAAAATTCTAAGGCAAAACCCCCATACAGAGGCAGTCTTCAGTTGCTATCTCTTTCCAGTGCATGCACTTTCTACTACAAACTTGCAACTCTTCTTAATTATCAAGATTTAGCTTAATGGAAGTTATACTACAGATTGACATATAAATACCCAGGAATATTAAATCTCATGTGATACTCTCAACCATACTTAAAGAGACTGCTTATGGACGTGGTCAACCTTTTTAACAAATAACAGTTCTCAGTCCACAGCGACCTACTCATGAGCACACAAAACCCTCTTACAGCAGTTAGAGAAAGATACTTAGCAGGAATTAACATTTCATTAATTTATTTTTCAGTATATATAATCTGACAGCTACAAAAAGGATGAGCATAAGGAGATCTGTCTTACTATAGATAAATTTGACAGCACCCATTTTGGGACAAAAGCTTGACAAAATTTTTGACCCATCTCACCCATTTTCCTTTTGGAAGCAGAGAACACAAGTTTGACAGACTGCATTATGCATTTTGGACTAGTGAGGCCTTCATGSTATTGACTGCATAGTATGTTCAAAGATCCACGGTAGCACACAGAACTGACAGAAAATGTACAGAAATAGTTCTTACTAGTAGTTAATRTATAGAAATAGTCCGTAACTTGAAAATTTGCAATATTTTTACCTTGGTGCTTATATTTATATATAACTTAAGAGTGGTTATCTCTTACATTCCTTTCACATAATTGAAATTCTTGCCAAATAAACAAAAGCCACCTTTTAAAAAATGAWAATGTTAATCATATACATGCCAGACAGGTTTTCTGTGAGTGACCAAAAGTGACAAAATAATAACTGAGACATCTTCAGTTGGATTTTTCTGAGGTCTGTTCCTCAGTATTTCCTAGCAATCAAACATGAATTATAATAGCTTTATTTTTTTTTTTTTTTTTTTTTGCTTAGTAATTGTTTTCCAAATTCAGTTTCTTGAAATGCATTATTTATTGCAAATATCTATACAAAACAAATCCTCCTAGAGATGATACTGYTTAAAATATTTAGATCAGGTTTAAAAAATTAAACAGAAAGGAAATCCAGAGGCCAAGAAAAATTAAAAAACACTTGAAATGAGAYCTTTTAGAAGAGGACTCCAACCTTAAAACATACAAGCACTTTGGATTGCTTGTTTGTAAGAGGTGYGATGAATCTGATATCATTTTTTCACTAGAATTATAGTAATGACTTCTCCTATTAAAGCATTCTATCACTATACAGAATACTATTGTTACTTGAAAAAAGCAAGCAGAAATCATAGACCAAATTTTAAATTCCAAATGSAGTCATAAAATGTTGAGCAGGCAACAACAACAAAAAAACCCAACAGTATCAAAAATTAACCCAGATGATCATGTGGTGTGCCTCATGTAGCCAGACAGAATGCCAAACCAATCTATAGTCRAATTTTTGAACTTGTTGTTTTCCAAAAACATGGAGACCAAAATATGCAAAGAAAATAAACATTGCAAGTCAAATCTAGTTGTGGTTCACTCTATTGTCTCAACCTGAACTGTCATATGATTTTACTTCCATGAGAGGCCTGATAATTATRAGGATACTTCTACAATTACTTTCTTTTAAATGTATCTAAGGAAAGACATTTTCTGTAAGTGAAGATGACTGCACAACATTAAATAACTGTCTTGGCAAGAATTACACATCTGTTCTTACACATTACAGTTCTGTTATGTGGCAAAACTTACTTTTGCCCATTTAGAAGTTCTACTAGAGGTTTCAAATCCAAGTTTCTCAAAACAAGTTTTATTATTAGAGACTAAAACCTCCCCATTACCAAATAAAAATAAGAAATCCACAACTTAAGTGAACTTGAAAATTTGTAATATAATTGGTACATAAATGAATGAACTAAAAACAAATTCATYTACATAAAATCACTTAGATTACTCTGCAAATTTTTTCCCAAATATAGCTCTAGACAGTTACAATCTTTATTGTATATTAATTCAAGAGAACATACATGTTTTCATAAAAAGAAAATACTAAATTAAGGAAATAAAAAATCATTAACATATTTCATTTAATYGAAATGGTCACTTACCTGAATTTACTAAAAAATTGTAAGACATATCACAGATCTAACTAACAGTAATGAAAACTAGACCATTAATAAAGTGCACCCAGAAATGCTGCATTTAAAGCCAAAAGAAACAGTAGTAAGCAGAGGAATATGAAGATACAAAATTAAACCCACAATAAACTAAATATTTTTCTTTCTTCAAATCTATTAACCAAAGAATTCAAACTATTAGCTGAAAAATAAAGTAACATATATTTGCAGTGAAAACACCTTGCTTAAAACCTAAAATTGTTAGGAAACAAAAATGCATTACTGACACTTGTTTGTACATACTGCTGAAGATCACGTACTGCACAAAATTAACACTGCAAGTATGCTATGAAAATACTAAAACCTGTACCAGATAAATGATGTATTGGAGGAACTGCAYGTAAGTTAACTTTCATCAGATTGTAGGGCTCGATAATATTAGCATAGACATTTATTTTGGAAATWAGTGTACTTACAACTGAGTCTGCATCTGGACACTCCCTATTAAAAAAAAATAAAGAAAATTAACAATTATAAAACACACAACTTATTTTATTCACACAAATTTCCTTYAATATTTTAAATTAATTTAAACAGTGCATTTGACCCTTCTGCCTCTGAGACTCTTGAAATTTTTACTTTAAATAATCCACATTCAACTGAAGAGATTTAAATAACAGCTGACAGTTTACGCTCAAACTGCAGAAGAAAAACTCAAAAGAAATGATGAAAAATCAAACTCACATATTAGTGTAAAGAATTAAAATTAAAATTAAAAAAAAAAATTAAGGAAAGGGAGGACTACCACACTGTGTTCTGAATGGATATATTTTAAGTTTCAAGTCTTCATGGTTGATGTGTACAATAAGTAGAAGTCACCAATCCTAATGAAATAGTCTGTCTGCAAGTACAAAATGTTTTGGACAAAAACCAGCTCACAAAGAAACTAAGATTTTCTTCAGAGGAATTCAGGGCTTCCTCTTTTAGAGTTTCATTTTTAGGTTGTGTTTGTCACGCACAGTTGCAGTCAAATACTAGAAGATGCTGAGCAAAATAACTGAGTACCCTCCTAAAAAGCACTTAAAAAATAAAATAAAGTTGCCTTCAGAAAGGCAGTGGTTGCAAGCACATTATTCACAAGTGTTAAACTTTTCCACTGCAACTTCGATTTGAGCAGTWGCACTTAACATAATGAATTACATTKATTCTCTCTGATGTCTTCCAAAAGCAGAAGCAACTACATTTACAGAATGAGGAAATACTTGGTAGCATACAAGTCCTCTCTGATTTGCACCCTGACAAATAGTGGTGGTGTAACTGAACAGTAGTGTTTTTATATCATTAATCTGAACATCCTAAACATGCATTTATGGAAAAATGAACATGGAAAAAATATTTATTGCAATCTAAAACATCTTCTCTGAAAAAAATACATGGGCTAAAGGCAAAAAATGGTTTTTCCTACAGTGTGTTAAAAACAGGTGCCAAAAGCTTGCTAACATGAAAGCATTAATACAAAATTCAGTACAGTATGCTAAGGAAATGACAGTGAGATAAAGGATTCCATCTTCTCTGAAAGGCCTCACACAAAAGAGGACATATGTGCCCAAATTTCTACTTGTTTTATGTCTTTCATAGCAATAGAGCTGTTCTGAAAGATATTTCACTGTTKGAAAAGACAAAGTATATTCTTCCTTTGAGAGATGTGGTTTCAAAAAGTGTCTGTAYGCACACAAGACAGCCTGAGGGACATAAAAGTTGAGAGATGTGAAATATGAGGCAAATGAATGAATACAATTCAGGCCACAATGAAGGTTTCCAAAAATAGTGAGCTAAGAGATCTCAAACAGAAATGGCAGATAAAATCTGAAACAACCAAATCATGCAAAGCAGTAGTCAGAAGTGAAATCCTTGGATGAACTATAGCAATATGTAACAGAATGCACCCTGTGTTGTATTTCCCTGAATTACAATCATTACTAGACACGAGTTCAGGCATCAACAGTTTAAAAACTGTTTTGACAAACCAAAAAGTTTACCATAAGGGTTCTTCTAGATGTGGAAAGCGTGCCCTACACAAACTAAAAAAGCTTACAGACTAACAAAACACAAGACCAAGGCAGAATTTATTCTTCTCTGTGCAGAGAAATTTCTGATGACAATTTTATCATTTCCAGTCCATACAGGATCATCAGCTGAAGATTAAATCAGGTAAAATACAGACCAGCAATCTATATCTCTAAAGAGATCATAAAAGAAGTATTAGAATATRTTATGTAAACACATAATGAATCTTCTGTTATTTATTTGTGATGTTCTAGTTCATTTAGTAGCTATGGTTTAGGGCAAGAATCTCTGTAAAAGCTTATGGCACATATTACAAAGGAGATTGGTATCATGCCATTKTACATTTTTCTTTCTGATCTCAGARTTTTGTAGAGTGTGTGAATACAGAAATAAAATACTATTAGTACCTGCTGTTCTTAGGTTATGAATTTTTCAGCAGTATTAAAAAAAAAACTAAGACTGGTAAAATACTTTAAAAAGTAATTTTAAAAAGTACGTATGCAAATTTTGCCTCTGGGAATATTTCTGCATTGTCAAGTTTGTCAAATTGTACCTATCTTCTTGAGAAAATACATGTAGACATTATGAAAAAAATACACTGACCATTAATGACACTGTGACTAATTCACCTCAGAACTGTTATTTGAACTCACTTTTTGCAGAGATTTAACCCCTGGGAGACTGAGCACATGCAAAGAATATGGCAATATCAGTCCTCAGCTAGAATTATGGTGTTTGAGAAGSGAGTGTGCTCATTATACACTGTATTTTTCTGTCCTTTGACAGTATATGCAGAAGTTCTTCTAACAGAAGAATAATTGAAGCTTTAATTCTGCAAATACACCATCCAGTACGTTTACCATGCACAGATATATTTTACYAGGATCAATGTGAATTACATTATCTACAATGATGAAATGTAGAAGAATGGAAAATTATTTACCTATGCACAGGAAAAATGAAAGATGAGTTGACTACTATGAATACACTTATTTTTTGTTATTTATGTTAAAATCCTTGGTCACAAAAATTGTAAATAACAGTAAAGTTTTTCTATTCATCACGYTCCTCCAAACTACTGTTATAAACCCTTTCTTTCTTTGTTTAAATCCTGGCTAATTTTTATCCCCATTACTAGCTTTCATRCAAGGCAAGGCTTCAGGGTGGAATATACTTACACAGATTCAGTATCTTTTTCTTTTTTCATTATTCCTGATAAACCAAAAGGCTTCCTTTTCCGTGGTTTTATTCCTATGGAACAAACACTTTTCATTTATAGATCAAAGAGATAAATGCATATTTAGCAATGTSAAACACATATGCATATGAATGCCAATATTTTAAATGCTGTCACAGGTAAGCAGTGAAGATAGGTATGGAGCCAAACCAAGGGAATATTATTCCAATTTGCTTTAAGTAAAATACCAGTTTAAGAAAAAGAAACCAAAATAGGGTTCAACACATTAGTAATAAAATCCTTGATTTCCAAGTTTTTTTAACAGACAGTTTTGTTTTTTTAATAGACAGTTTTGAGGAAGAGGACTCTGCTCACAAAAACTCAACAGGAGCTGTTGCTCCAGGCARTTCTGAACAGCCATGGATGAGAAACTGAACACTGCCTTTCCCAGCTACTGCAGTGCAACACCCTGTCATTATTTCCCTGTGTGTTCCCAGGAGCTGCAAGCTCCTGTCTTTCCTCAAAAGTAGGATCTTGTTCCTGTTGAAAATAAGATTGTTTCTTGACTTTCCAGCTGATGTGAGTTCATGATTTCCCAGTTCATGATWTCTCCAAGGCTGGTTCTCACTGACTGTGGAATTACACTTCTCTCCTTTTTTTTCTTCCCTGCTTTTAGCAGTGGATCCATATAGCTACAGTACTGAAAAAAGTCTGCTTTCATTCCCATTTAATGTACTGAAACTAAAATACACTTAAATATTCCCTTAGACTTAATGCCACATCTGCTTCTTCACAATGTTTTCTGAGGCAAAGCAGATTGCCAAACAAAATGACTAAGTGCGAGCATCTGATCCAACTACTCTACAATTTGGTTTTGATGCATGATACTACTCACAGCATGCTTTTGAGCACAGTGATAGAAATAATTTRGTTTCCAAAATTAAATTACTGTCAATTCAAGAACTTAATTATATTTACCTTTACAAAAATACATTACACAGCACATAAGAAACCTCTCTGCTCCTAGAAATTTTCAATAACTCCAAACTTCTCAAATCAGGTAGCTGTAGAGTCAGTAATATATACTGAAGCATGTAATTTGCTCCAAGATAATTTTTAAATGTCTGGGCTTTACTTTTTCTCTGCATCTTATGCAGCCCAAAACAATGGCAAATGGAGTATGAGAGTAATTTCTGAACATGGATCTCCCCTGCTTCAATTAGAAGAGATTTTAAGACTCAGCTGAAATCTTGGCAACTTTAAAGCTTTTGGATGCTATAGTTATACTGTTGACTCCGCTGTCCCACAAGTAAAGACATAGCTTGTGGAGAGAAAGCAGCTCTTAACCACTTAAAACAACCCACTAAGCAAAATAAGCTGCACCAACAAAGAAAGACTTTGCAACCATAACACTACATTAGGCTTAGTTTAACTGACACAGTAACAATGGGAAGAGCCCGGGCCATGTTTTGACACTTGCAAATTAAGCTACAACACATTCGTAAGTAAATCAAATCCAAACTTYTGCAGAGACAAAGCCTTAGTCAAAGTATACTTGTGAGAAGCACACAAATTATCTGACCTTTATGCATTAGTCTTATAAAAGTTTTTTAGGTCTTATTGTCACTGAAGTTTGTTTCTCAAAAGGAAAACTGCATTTTAGTCTACTGGAGCACTTTAAAGTTATGCAGATGCACACAGTGAGTACCCTTTGCTTCACGGTTCAGGTCCTTATCCACAGCATTCTCTTGTAAATAACTATGCTATGGCAACTCACCTTCAGCTACACTGGATGTGTTACATTCCTCAAATTCAATAGGTCCTTAAAGAAATTACAAAGAAGATAAACATTAGGTCAAATTTAATCTATTTTAATGACAAATAATATTTCCTGAAAATACGAGATAATCTAATTACAAACGTTGGTAGTGACTGAAAGGCACAATTACTCTGCCAATGGGCAAGAATACTGCAAAATCATATATGTAAAGCAGCTTTTTCACTCTTGCATACTGAAAAAATAAAATACTAGTCACCATCTAGCTACAATTCAATTGCCTGTATCTAACTGGTGTCCTCATTCAAAATCTATAATATAGCATCAATGTAAGGTTTTCAATTTCTTTTCTTTTAATGAACAAGAGTTATATACGTAAAAATGAAAAAGRAGAAGCTGTAGTGCTAATTTTGAAAGTCACCCTTTTGCTAACTCTGCATTGCCAATTCTAGTGTTTCCTCTCCATAGCCAATTGCCAGCAGTTAGAAGTGTCATGAAGTGTCATGCAAAACCTTAAACATACCAATAAAGAAGATAATTTTCCCAAAAWATCATTAAGACTCAACAGGACCAAAAAACAAGTAAACAAACAAACAAAAAAAAAAGGCAGAGAACACTAGTTAAGTTCTGGATCTAAAAAAATTCCTCACATTACATTTGCCACAAATTAACAGTCAGTTGCCATTGGGCATTGATGTCCTAAGTCTCATTTATTCAATTTGGCCAGGTCTAGAATTTTAGGGAGCAAGTGTACAGAAAACAGTGAGTTTCTGTAGGACCTTGTTTAGAGAATGACAGAATCATACCAGCACTTGCAGAAGTGCAATGAAAACAGAGAGCACATGCAGGAAGGCATGTTTTCTTCCAGCCCATGTTAGATTACCTTGTAGCTGTATTTACAGGAGAAAAAGTTTAGCATGCTACCACTATGCCATAATGGTTATTACTTACCTTTCTGCAAACATTTTGATAACATGTACACAAGTTTATGTACAGATACATTACAGATAAGACAGAGGGGAAATTACTTCTTTTTTTAAATTATGGCATGCTCAAAGTATTGATTTATATTTATTGTAATCAAGACTGAGTGCAAAATATAGAAACAGTATTAATATATTTTTATATATATAAACAGCAAAATTTATATATATAAACAGCAAAACAGTATAAACAAATCTAAGTGTTTGTAAAACAGCAGGATCAGAATTTTGGACTAGAACCTATCAATATCTCACTTATCATAATGTAATTGCTTGGTCTCCAAATGATGCTCTTGAAAGCAGAATATTAAAAGACAAATCTCAAGTGGCAGTCTTAACAGCCCTTTAAATTCCAATTAGTAAAGGACTTCAAATGCAAGTATAATTATTCAATATAGCAAGACAAGATACAAGTTCCTAACAGCTCTCTCAATCTGTTACACATCATAAACACATGCACATTTTAAGCTGGTCTTTCAATCCTTTCTCCTTTGCTCTCCACCAAATCTACATTAAAACAAAGTCAGCATGCTCCAAAAAGAAGCAAACCTGGGTAAGCTTGCAAAACAAAAGGACAGGAAAAACAATCCAGGAAAAACTGATTTTTAGAACTGTACATGTCTACATCTCCATACTGATTTCATCAACATTTTCCTTTACAAAATTAAACTCTATTGTTCAAAGGATATTAAGCAAGACATTCATAAAAATGCCATAAAATATAGAAGCTGAAGAAGACAACCGTTACTTCTTCAGAACTACATTTCAGACAACACATTTTTCATCACATTGCTAATGATTCAACTACTTCTGTTTCTTGCTTCTATACATATTCTCACTTCRCTAGGAAGAAAATTTTAAAAGCCAAAACAACCACAGTCATCTGCAAAACACAAGAAAGGAACCTGTTAAGACTGAGACTTAAATATATTTTCTTTCAGAGGAATAAAATATTCAAGCTTTTCCAGAATTCCACCATTTCTTTACCTTTTCAAGCTACTAAGAGTGATCCCCTGAATTTTAAGACTTTTACACTAATTATTAAAAGAAATAATGAAGGCTAAAGTGTAGCTCATCCATATTTCAGATCAGTATCTTCACTTCCACTTCTGAAATAAGCAGAAAGATTTTCTTTAACAAGACATCCAAGTTTCTCTATTTTTTTCCATTTTGCTTGCCTAAAACACTTGCCTTTAAAGGTGCAGTTTTTACACCTTGTAAGAATTTTTATTTGAAGACAGATTCTTCCTTACTACAGAAACACACAGATATCATGTGAACCAGTTACAATTAAAAACCTATTTTGGTCAAATTTGTATAGGGCTCTTCTTCCTTTGGAATTTCAGATAYTCAAGTCAGTGGCTGTCTCCAAGTAGCTCAGTTGGTTGGGGCATGGTGCTAGTAATACTGAGGTTGTGGGTTCAAGCCCTATATGGGCTAGTAACTTAAGAGTTGGACTTGATGAACCTTGTGAGTGCCTTCCTACTAAGAAAATTCTGTGCATCTGTGCATACAGTTTGCCCTTATGAATGGAGCAGAGCGAAATTTGTAACAGTTTTACATTTTCTGACAAGTTTTGCTCCGTAACTTCAGATGTCCCAACAGTTCTGCTTCCATAAAGAGTACCATATTTTGCCTTGGGGACAGTATTTTTAAATCAAAGTAACATTTCAGAAATAGACGTTTTCTCTGGCACTCTGTAGTGTACTAATTTGAAAACAGTATATCTGTGAGAAGCTTTCAATAGCCTGCATAACAGCTGGAGTCTCCTGTGGGCAGATGTCTTTGAGTCCAAAGAGGTTATAATAGTTGTCCAGCCAGAACTGTGTGTTGTTACCACACTGTCCTCTGCTAGAACCAGCTGCAGTCTCCTATGCCAGAAGGCCTTAGGCACACATACTGTTATGGGAGCATAGCATCAACAAGGAATTCAGACAGTGTCTTAAAAAGTTTTCCAGCACTGCCCACTGTCTGTGTAAAACATGGGAACAAAAGCAGCTGCACTAGCACTGCAAAAACATCCCCCCAACCTTTAAAAAAATCCCAACTCAGAAAGCTTTCTCCTCTGCAACACCATAATGTTTATCTTTCTGATTCCTTAATAAGAAGTCAAGAAGTCAGAAGTTGCTATAATCATGAACTACCAGTGGATAGACAGATGTAATATACAAAAGGAAGTCAAAGCATGTAAACTTATATCCTAGTATCTCAACAACTTTTGTAACAACTGCATGCTCTTAAGGTGGATGAATTATCTCTATGAGGCAAAAGGTTTTCAGAACAGACTTGTACCCAATGACTGTAGTGTAGACAAAAGCTTAACACCAACAAGGACTTCAGTTCTAATCTGGATTATTACAATGGCTAAAATTTTTTATGCAAGTAAACAGATTCACTGTCCATTGCAACATTCAAAGAAAGAAAATTGCTYCACATTTAAGAAGTAGTGCTGATGTTGGGGACTGAAGTAATTCCCTGAAGTAGTCTCTAGAGTCCATGCCACATGGTAGCCTAAGGCACTGAAAGAACCATCTAAATGTGGCCATACTGCAGTGCAGGTGATAATGCTGGTAACACTGCTATTTGGCAGTACTGCAATCAAAGCACTGAAATTTCCTTCTCTCTTTTTTCTCATAACAAGACAATAATACAAATTGAGATGGAAGCCTATTCTSAAACATTCATATTAACACAAAAACAAATTCTAAAACTACACCAGTACTGCAAAAATCAAACATACATTTAAAGACATTTTTCAGAGTAAATAAAAAAATTATAGCTGAGATTTAGTCAAATCCTTGCAAAGGTCATTGATTCAATGGTCTGTTGCAAGGAGAGCGCAAATTTCAAGTCTGCTCTGCCTGCTGCTAAATTAATCCATAAATTGGCAATGCTGGCTTTAACGCCTCAAATACTTCCACATAGACRTGCATGTATTTGATACTGTAGACACAGAATATAAAAAATTAATAAATACAGGGTATAAATGAAAGTTAGCCTTTTTAACAGAAAGAGATATGATATCTAGCAGGATTTCAGTCACTTAAGAATATATACCTAGCCATCTTGATGCTAATGGAAATGTAGTAATCTACAAAGGAASCAGTAATTAAAATAAAAAACCAGTAAGCTCCTCTAACTGTACATAAAAATTCCCAGCAAGCATCACTGCAAGCTGGACTGAGTTTTTGAATGCTCACAGTATTCTACCAGCTGGGACAGATAAGGACAAGAAAAAAAGGCAAATGGAGTATGGTTATACAAACACATAGAGGCAGACAGCTGCCAATTGACAAGAGACTAAAGCAATTACATCAGGATTGGGTCAATTCTTAGGCTCTTGAAAATAAAGCAGCTTTGGTTTGCTGGAACAGAAAAAGTAATTTATATAAATGGAAAATTTTTATTTTAGTTAATCTCATAATCTACAAGAAGTGACACTTGCATAAACTAAGCACCAGTGAGTGAGTCTGCATCTCAGGATGCATCTCTTAGACTGTTCAGTAACTACATGTGATGTTTCTCTTGTTACAAGTGGCATGTGAGTATGTGAGCTTTCATGCCTAAAAGTCAGAGAGAATGTTCTTACTGACAGACAAATAATGAAGATGTAATTGCAATGTATATTATATTACAGAATCTCCCACATATTTAGCTCACATCTATGGGAACAGTCATTTCAGAGCACATTCAAGGCAACTTCAGAAACTATCTTTATAACCACCATCTCATACCTGCTACTTAAAAAAAAAGCAGACAAAACCTCTCTCCACAAAATCCTAGATACAGATTTTCTAGTCTGTCTGTATAATTTTTACATAAAACCTCTGGGAGGGAGACATTGGGAGTATGTTTTGCTAATGTCAAAACAATAAAATAATTTGTACTTTCCTCAATTGAGAGGAAAAAAAGTATTTTACTGTTTGGATCCTTAAATAAACAAGTCAAATGCAAAAGTCAACCAATATTACTAGTGAGGAAAACATAATATTGTGTCATACCCTGAAAAAGTGCCCCCAGTAAGTATACTAATGAACTGGAAAACCCCACAGAGCTAAAAAGTTAAACAAATCAAGAAGTCAACAAATCAAGTAAGAACTGCTTTACATTTGCTGCTTTTGAAAACTGTTTCCTTTCTAGCTTAAGGGGGGCATGCATGACAGAAAGAAATATTATATTGTTATTAACTGCATGTAATTCTCAGTAACTGGAAACACTCAAACCCTCAGAATATCCCTCAAAACTACCTTTCCCTGCAACCTGAAGAATCAGTTTACACACATGCATGCACACATATAARCATTAACATATCTGTTTCAAGCAAAATAGTTACATATACAATAACAAACCATATTCTTGTTTTCAACAAAAACAAAAGTTTGTCTCTGAGTGTAAATCACGCATGAAAGGAGGACAATTTTTTTAAACTGCATATGCTTCACATGCTGCTTCAAATGGCAAAGCTTTGCGTGCCTGGCTCAGTGCCAGTTGACAGCTCAGCTGGATATCAATGCATATTCTGACCCCCCTTGCAGYGTGTCACTTCTGAATTGTTTCCGCAGTAGAAAGTTTATTCAACCTCTCTCTCAAATTCAGTGGACCGACCATCATTCTGCTATTTAATCATAGCAGAACAGGTTATTTTTCTGACAGCACTAAAGCCAGACAGCAGTTCCTAATGAACAGCTTGATACAAGTGGAATTTCGACTGTTTTAGCCTCAATTAATTCTGCTGTCAAAACAAATGACTGCTTTTAGTGTTTAGATGTCAAGCTGCATCACAAAGGTCAATTTTATATGTACACAAACATATAAGCAATCTTTTTCTTGCTATCATCTGATCCTGTGATATGTTTAGCAAAAAATGTCAAGCTTTCAAATTCAGAAGACAGGAAGCCCAAATATATTTTGTCATTAGTGTTTCTAATACTAATTTCCCATTTTTATTGCCTATCCATACATGAGAAATTATTCCATAAAACAATAGGAACTTTTTTTCCTAGAAAAGGATTTCTTATTCTATATTTAGTAAAAGAAGAAAAAAGTAAATTAAAGTATATCTTATTTGGAAGAATGCAGAGTAAAGATGAGCAGCTGTTATTTTTGAGCTAAATTTCATACAYGTGATATAGTTATCATGCTATACCAACCTACTACAAGCAAAGCTTAATTTATGGATTTAGTCAGTTCTTCTTTGCCAAAAARAGGATAAAATAAAATAAAACTGGCCTGCTAAAAGGTCAGTCTAAGGGAAAACAATGAAATAATACTGGCAAAACCTTATCCTTTAATCTAATTTGATAAATACAATTCCACCACACAATCACTGAATTTCTGACTACTCTTTGTTWCATCCTAAGAATGATATATCAGCCTAGCTGATAGATAGCCTCTAGAGAAGTTGAATGCGTCACCAAATCTTCTTTTTTAAAAAAATGTTAAAAAAGAAAACTATAGCACAGCTATAGTATTCAATTAAGGAAAAAAAAGGAAAGCTAGAGGTGATAGTRGCATCAGAAATAATGACAATTAACAGTAGCAACATTTGTAGCACTTCCTTGGAAAGAATTTTTTCAGAACATATGAAGAGAGCATCTAAAACAACAGTCAATTTTAACCCTGATTCTGTTACTAGGCCTCCAGCCCTGCATTTAGTTCACCAGATCAAAGGAAACATTATCCATCTCAGGCTTTTCTGGTAATCTGGGCACAAACTACGTGAATACACCAAGTACATTAAATTCAGGGGGCACTATTTCTATGTGGTTTACAGTSCAAAAACAAAGCAGAAAAGGATCATAATCAGATGCCTTAAAATAATTATTATCAATTAAGATGTTTATCATCAGAAGGAAAGACCAGATTTTTTTCTCTAAAATAAAAGAGTGGCAAACATTAGTTACAAAGTATTTTTCATTGCTCTGATAACACAAGAGTTTCCAAAAGAGACAGAAAACATGTACCGAAGGCAATGATTCAAGGTAGAGATCCCTCTAGGCTGCAACACCTGAGTATGACAAGAAACACTGCAATTTTTAGCTATAATCTATGAAAGTGTGAGGTCTGTGAGCAGCAAAATAATGTCAGCTTAATACACCAATCTGCAGAGCATTACAACCCCTCCTCTTGTCCATTTCTGCTTTTGTTTCAGCTTCACTCCGTATTTTCTCTCTGACTGTATAAACAATAGGATGTAAGAAAGGGCTGGTTTTAAATATTCCCAAGCTAAGTGGCAGGCCAACATACACAACACATACAAATACATACTCAGCCGTCTGCTGACTCTCTCTCCAACAAGTACTAGTTTGGATACTTCTTCTTCCTCTAGCAACCTCTTCATTTCTCCTTTTCCATCAAATTGTGTAAAAAGTACCAGTCTCGTGAAAATTGTAGGAGAGGTGTGGAAAAATACTAGAGCAACTGCATAATTCTAGTCTGTAAATGTAAGTATCTGTGACAAATAGCTTTGCCTGTCTACATGGTGCATGATGCACCTGCTGAAGACAGACCACACAAGCATGCAGTGATGAAAGACACTAACTTTTAAGAAGATTCAGCTAAGATTCTCAAGCACTAGACATTGTAAATATGTCAAGTTATAGCCCACATATTCAAAGAGAGCTTCAAAGAATCACATCTTTTTTAGCAGCTACACATTCTCCCTCTAAACAAAGAGAGGTATGATTTCTTACAGAAGTTCTGAACTTTAAGCCCATGAATTCATCAGAGGTTGAGATGTTTACTGTGACCTGAAGGAGCAAATATGGGGTAACATATTTTATAATATCCAAATTTTCTGACAAAAAGATCTTTTTTTCCATTAGAAAGCAAAGAACATTTCCTACCTTAAAAGAAAAATACACCCAAATAAATAAGTTCAAAATATCAAACCTTTCCTAAATATTAATTACATATAAGGTTATAATTTTATATAAGTAAAGTACAGGTCTTATTTACTTTATCAGCATAACACACATCTCAGTATGTTTTTTCTATTTTCAGGTGTTTTAAAGCTATTCAATTTTTCTGGTCATACTAGAATCCATCATCCATCCCACTGCATTCTCTGATGACTATCACCTACTTAATTTATTCTCCCTATTTAAGTTACTGAAATGGACATTAAATGTCATGCTGCAACTGGCTTACCTGTAGGAAGAAAATTTGAGTGTGTCCAATAGCACTTCGTCTTACTGAGTGTTCCAGGTCATTCACAATCTAGCTTTTGCCCTGTTATGTCTACTGATGTTGTCTTAGATATTTTTATCAATGTTATGATTCTTCCACTTGCATTGAAATATTTTTTCAATAAAACTTGCTCCTTTATAACTCTCCAGACCATTAAAAAAATCAATAAATTGCATTCTAAAACAAGTTTACAATTTAGATAGATGTAATTATTAAAAATCTATGCTGGCAGATCAGACTAGAAGCCCACAGAAGCTTTGGCAGTTTGTTGAAAGGACCAAATTTTGGCAGGCAAAATAAAACAGACACCTAGGACAGCAATTAAGATATACTTGTTGGTACAGCTTTGCAGCTTGTAGTTCCTCATCAAAACCAGCTCTACAGCATAAGAACCTTTAGGATTTTTCTATCTGCCTCAAGCCCAGCTTTTCACAAAAATCCTCAAAAATATTCATACTTATTTTTTCCATTAACATCTGAAATACAGCCCTCCTTTACAAGGAATACTTYGCTGAATCCCTTGGACACTGTCAGTGTTGATAAACTAATCTCATTCCTGTCAGCCTTCTGTGTAGAACTACATGTGGGCACAGTCTTTGGGAAATTATGATACTCCAAACTATTTGTGCATTTAACCACAAGCATCAGCAGCACTAAAGCATTCACAGTATTTAAAGAAAATACAACGAAAATAATTTACAAGAACATAAAATAAATACTTGCTTTGTTACCCTTCCCCGTGGAAAAGAAGCTCAAAGATGTCCTGCAGAGCTGTTCAAAAGTCAGCATTAACCATTTTCAGTGTTTATTTCCATCTACTTTGGTACTTGTTTCATGTTCTAGAAAAGTATTTTTATACGTGCTCTAAACTMCTTTGTTATCAAACAAACCCATGGAAAAAAATAAATGCCACACCCAGCAGTGTTTAAAGTCTTTCTTTCAAAGCAGAGTACGTTATTTAACCACGTAAAATGCTAGTAAGCTTTAATCAAAGCAAGCTTCAATAGTCGGTGGCCCTTGTTTTGCCTTTCAAACTCTGGGAAAGTATTAATTTGTTTCTAAAAATTTTTAGGAGTAGTATATTTATTCTTAACCCTCTTTTTWCCCCCCACTGCTTAATCTTGTTCATTTGGTATTTTTCTTTGTTAGATACCAAATATGCAGTTTAACACAACACACTAACTTAACCAGGAGTATTGGAGTGAGCACAACTGTGCATTAACACTTTCAGGACTACCTTCCAGCTGTGGTACAGATCACTTTGACAGTCTTGCATTTGCTTTGGAAAAAAAACACTTTAAGTAGTACTTTTCGCGGGCATTTAGCACTAAAATGGTCACAGTAGGCAATTACAAAAGGCCTAAAAGCACATGATAAATTCACACCAAACTTTGCACTAATGCCACTGCCAATAGACAGCCACATGAAACATGATTATAATCAAATAATCAATAATTCAGTTGAGTTCACAGAATCAGATATCAGTTGAATTAAAGGCTAGGTAAAGTTTGGGGCTTAGATGTTTATAAAACTTGAAGCTTTAATGCTTCATGACCTCTGCTACCAGGCAGAGCTCACAGGTATGTTACCTCAGAGCAGAAAATAATCACAAGCACACTAAGAAAGATGCCAGGATATTTTTTCTGCTATGTGCTACTTTGTGAAAAAGTAACAATGATGACATTATAGCATCCCTAATTCACTGAAAAATGTATCAACTTAGTCTACTTAATACCATTTCCAGAAAGTAATCTAGGACTTTTTTTGTCATTTTGAAATTATGCCTCCACTTGACATGCATGACCTTACTCTTTTCCATGACTGGAGTTACCAGGAGACTTGAGACTATTTTTTCTGCATGGGCAAGTAAAGTAAAATGGGTTTTCAACAGCTTCAAAAATCAACAGACCAAACTTTTTTTTTTAATCAGCATTACTGATTACTGACAAAATTGTCAATTTTTGCATTTGGTGCAGGGAAGAAACAGAATAGGAATACGACATCTGTCCTTTCTGAATCTTGTTATCTGTAGAAGCACCATTTTATTAAAAATATTCATACTATATTTCTAATATCTAAAATGACAATAGAAACAAAAATCAAATACTTTGCTATAAGTGCAAGAGCCAGTGATGGCTGACCAACAGCAACTCTTTATAATAAACATTGCAAAGTACTGTTGCAAAGAGTAGATGAATTGCAGGCACCAAATTACAATATTTTTAAAAATGCAAACCTTTTTAGACCCTGTAAAAAGTTCAAATTTATTGGATAATGAAAGGAGATAGGAAATATTTTTATGGGCTCACAGATTGTGGAACATAGATCAAGCTAGCACAAAACCAATAATTCATAAAAAATTACTACAGCTGAAAATGACCCAGTGCCTATYTCACACAAAATATCTGCACATCACTGTTTTATTGGAGAACTAGGGAGCAAACAAAGATTATGGCTTTACATTTTTTAATCTGCCTTACAATAAAATTCTTGACTTCAATGTTTTTAAGGAAAAAGGGCAAAAATAGAGAAACAAGCTACCAACAACCACTAACAATGATACCACAAAAAATTAACAAAGACAAAGGTCTTCTACAATGGGATTACATCACGGATGGACAAGGGAAAGCAACTGATGTAATCTATCTAGACTTCTGCAAAGCATTTGATGCTGTTTTGCATATCTCRGTCTGTAAACTGGAGAGACACATAACTGACAGATGGACCACTTGGTGAAGAAAGAATTGGCTGGATGATTGCACTCAAAGAGTTGCCATCAAAAGCTCCATGTCCAAGTGGAAAGTGGTGTTCCTCGGGGGACAGTATTGGGACTGCTGCTGTTTAACATCTCTGTCAGTGATAGGGACAGCTGAGAGCAYCCTCAGCAAGTTTGCCAGTGATACCACACTGCATGGTGGACACATTAGAGAGAAGGAATGCCATCCAGAGGGACCTAGAATAGGCCSAAGAGATGGGCTTGTGCAAACCTTTGGAAACCCAAAAAGGCCAACTGCAGGATTCTGGGTGGTCAGGGTAATCCCAAGCACAGATATYGGCTGGGCAGCAAACGGTTTGAGAGCAGCCTTCTGAAAGAAATACATKATGGTTTTATGGATAAGCAACTTAACTGTGATCCAGCCAAGGGCACTCACAGCCCAAAAAAGCCAAAGCAGTGTGGGCAGCAAGACAAGAGAGAATTCTGTCCCTCTGCTCCACTCAGGTGACACCCAATCTGTAGTCTGGGGTCCCCAGCACAAGTTGTTAYCCTGCTGAATTGACTCTACTCCAATATAGTGGGGGGCCACTATGTTGATCAGAGGGTCTGGAACACCTGTCCTATAAGGAAAAGCTGAGAGAGTTGGGGGTATTCAGCCTGAAGAAGAGAAGATTCCAGGGAGAACTTAGAGCACCTTTCAGTATTTACAGTGGGCCTAAGAGAAAAATTGGAGAGGGCCTTTTCTCAAGAGCATATGGTGATAGGAAGGGGGGAATGACCTTAATATGCAGGAGGACAGGTTTAGATTAAATACCAGAATGAAATTCTTTACTGTGAGGGTGCTGAAATTCTTTATGGTGAGAGTRCTAGAATGGGTTGCCCAGAGAGGCTGTAGATGCCCCATCTCTGAAAACACTCAAGGCCAGGCTGGATGGAGCCTTCTGGGTGAGCTCTGCAGTGGGCAAAAACTAACAGGAACAAATACACACATTGAGTTCCCCATATAGGAGGATATGGTAATTCAGTAACTAAAATTAAAAACTACTCATTATCAACTACAGCTATATAGACATTCACTAACCTCATAGAAGACATTTGATATTAACCTGACAATTTCAGATATAAAATCTAAAAAGAACATGAGCTTAAACTTCTTAGCAGCTTCTATGTCTTGTACACCAACACTGCACACTAGAACAAACCAATTTTTAATAGATTAATAGAAGATTAAGTATCTAGAGCTAGAGCTCACTGATTTCTTGTTTATCTGGAATAAGATTACTCTGAYAACTCTTCCATTATTGATTTAAATATACTTTGTAAGAAAACCAAATATTTTCTGCCATACAAGAAATTAATTTTCCAAGGAMTATGAAGCAACAGAGTACAACAAACAGAAAACCACTTAATTATAAGTGGGCACACTTTGATGAACATTGCAGGACCATATGACTAAAGCATCTTCCAACTAATGGTACCAAATCTGCTATTAAACCTAACACCAGGAATATATCAAAGAATCCTAGAATGGTTTGGGTTGGAAGGGACCTTTAAAATTCATCTACTCCAACCCAAAGCAGAAATACCTTTGACAACATCAGGTTGCTCAGAGTCYGATCAAACACAACCACGAATGTTTCCATGGATGGGAAAATTACCACTTCTATGGGCAACCTGTTCCAGTGTTTCACCACCCTCATCATAAAAAATGCCTTATGTATATCTAGTCTGAATTTACTCTCTTATAGTTGAAAAATATTACTCCTTGCCATATCACTACAGGCCGTATTTTCTTGATCCCATCTTTCCTGTAAGGCTGTTTTAAATACTGGAAGGCCACAATCAGCTCTTCCGGGAGTGTACTGTTCTCCAGGCAGTACAGGCTCACCTCTCTCTCCTTTCCTCATAGGAGAGGTGTTTTAATAAACTCAATGTCTCTCCTCTGGACAGCTCCAACAGTTCCATGTCCTTCCTGTGCTGGAACCCCAGAGCTGGATGCAGGGTTCCAGGTAGGATATGACCAGAGCAGAGCAGAGGGGCAGAATCCCCTCCCTGGCCCTGCTGCCCACACTGCTYTGGATGCAGCCCAGGACACGTTTGKCTCTCARGGCTGKGAGTGCCCATGGCTGGGTCATGTCCAGCCTCTCACCCCCAGCACCCCCAAGTCCTTCTGGGCAGGGCTGCTGTGATCTGTCCATCCCCAGCCTGTGCTGAAACCAGGATTGCTCTGACCCAGGTGCAGCACCTTGCACTTGGTCTTGTTAAACCTCATGAGGATTACTCCTTGACCTCATCCTGGTTCCTCCGGATGTTAAGAGGCAGTTCAGGGAACACATTTAATTCTGATCTGAAGCCTTACTGGTTGTGCCAGCCTTGTTTTTCACTGTTTTACTCTAGGTGACTTTCTTTTCAATTAAAATTAAAGATTTGCAACTGGGTGGATTTAAGTGGTTTGGTCTTTGTTTTGTTTTGTTTTTTACACTGAATGGAAGTCARAAAACAAAAATTATTACTTCAAGTATTGTGCTATTAAAACATATAAATTCTAAACTGATTTAATAAAGAAAAAATCAAAACAAATTCAGTGAGAAGCAGGTTATAATGCTGACTAGGTAAGTTATTCAGGTAGCAGTGCAAAAAGAGCCATTGTAGAGAAGTTCCTGAGTGAATTAAAGAACTCTCAAGAAAGCACTACTGTTGGAAAGAAAACCTGTTATTTGTACAAGAAAAGCTTGACTTCTAGATGCTCCTGTACATTATGACTCCAGGTGACAGATATTAGCCACGAGAGGGAGCCCATATAATCTGGCAAAACAGACATCACTGTAGAGATACATTTCAGATATCCAATAAACTTTACTGTAAATGGTTTGTAGTTCTACATAATAAAACACCCCTCATCAGTACCCCATTTCAGATTCATTCTGATTTTTACAGATATAATTAAAAGCCAGTGATCTCTGCTTTGAAGAACTATAAAGCTAGAATACACTGAAATACACAAAAATACTCCATTATACATTGCCTTTTTAGTTTATTTTATCTGAAAGTACCCACCACCTCACTTATCAAAGTAASCCACAAATAGTATGGATGAAAGAAGGTCTACATAGTCCTGGGGTATTTTAAAGTATTGCCTTTAAACAGATTAAGGYCAGAACCAACAGTGACATCCAGGAGACAGATTTTCTGCCTTTGTTTTGTAAGCCAAGTCAGTATAATTTTTTACATTGAATATTTAAATTTTTCTGAGGATTTATCTCCTTCTTCAGCCTAATTAATAAATACATCCCACAGAATTTCAACATATGTTCCATGAATTAAGTATCTTTCCATTGTGAACACTTCTCTGATGCAAAATGTGATGGTTTAATAAAGAAAAAGTAGTCCTTAACAGTGGACTTTCCTTTTTATTCATAGAAGGCTGATACTTCACTCTGTTTTCCAAATCTTCTTAATTGTCACAGTTTTATGATTCTAAGTTAATAAAACAGATATGTTAGAAGCAGCAAGCATAATTAATGTCATTAAGTGGTCTGTGTTACTAGTCTTTAACACTTCAAAACTTCTTGTGAAATTGTATTTTTGTGCTGCTGAATTTGACTATGCTTTCTCCCTGCACCATGACTGCTTGAAAGTTGATATCAATACAATAATTTAATATTGTAAAAGAAAATTCAAAGTGCATGCATTTATGTTGTAAATGTGCTATTGTTCCTTAAAATACTTTGCTAATTTTCTTAGACTACATTTGAAGAAGTTATTATTTGGCCTGAGAGAGCAGAGGGGATTTGAAGAACTGTAAAGCAGAAGGTATAAAATGTGCGCAATTTCTCCATTACATTAAAAACTGAAGTATTACTTTCTTAAAATATCAGTGTTGTCTGGCAAAATCCACACTAATAGCATGGATGGCTTGAGGTGTAAAATGTTCTAGGACAAATTAGCAAGGGTCTTTGTAACCGAGGCAGTCAGAACCTGAAATGCAAGATGGAGATCCCCAGCCATGACATCTTGGCAACATCYAATCAAAGAGGTCTGAACACCAAATTGTCACGTGTCTCTGTCCTGTTTCAGACCAACTGAACTTAATACCCTGAAGTTCACACATTTTCTTTTTCAGTTTATCAATTGAAAAATTGATAAACACACAGGAAACTTTCACGAATTGTTCCATACATCATCTTACCTYAGCCCACTTGGATATCAGCATTAGAGGATCACAGAAAGAATATGAAACAATGTTACATTAAAAACACCTCACAGACACATTTCAAGATACCTAATAATATTAAACAATCKATTATAAATTTTCATGACCTACTCTGCTATGTACATTCTTGCCCTGGAAAAAAAAAATCTTTGTTTGCTTCTACTACAAGACAGAGATGCTAGTGAGGACTCCCAGCACTGAAGGAAACAGTACTAATTCCTGTATTTACACACCTAGTGACTATATATTYATGCCAATATTAAAGTGACACTACATAGGCATTACAATGAGAATGCCTTTTTATGCCAGTCCAGGAAAGTCTTACCACACCCAACCAGCAGTACCTTCAGAAAATACTATACAATTTGCTTCTTACTAAAGAAGCAGTACACGTTATTGTAAATTAAAATACATTTTATRAAAAAATAGATATTGCATATCTATTAAAATGATAATTTGGTAACTTGAACAAACTGATGTAACTGTTCCAATAGTTCAATAAACCTCTTTATAGACATCTGCTCTCAATAAGTTTATATTGAATMAAGTTCTGAAACACAATTTATGCAGAATCACAGTTTGTACAAGAAACTACATAGTMGACAACACATAATTTGTACAAGGAACTACAGCTCCTTGACCAATTTCCCTGAAGTTGCAGGAAACAGCACACTTTAGTMGTATAGACCTATAAACTACCAAGCATTATGAACACAAATGCTATAATGAATTCTGCATTACCAATTTCTATGAATCATTTAATATCAAAGTTAATGAATACTAAGAACTTGAACATATGTTAAAAATACAGCATATTRGGAAATATAGCATATTAGAAAATATGGGTTTGACCTTTCATTAGGAATGGAAATTTCCAGTTTTAAAGCTAATGTTTCCTATTGTGTTAATCTCTTACCAGGTCTTTCCTTGCCAGTTCCCTTTGACTCAGCAAATTTCTGTATTAAACTCTCAACTGTAGTATTTGTCATGTTATTAATAAACTCTTCATGCACCTTTAAAAAAAAGAAAGTGATTAAAAAGCAGCTTTTGCTAYAGTTAAGGTTCAAAAACCTTCCCTCTAAAAGACGTTACTTGGAGAAATAAACAGTATTTTATCTAAGAAACTCTTCTCTTTGCTGTAGTATTAGCAAGTGTGGGTACACTACTGACAAAAAATGAAATKACAGATCTAAGTTTTATTTCTATTTCTTCTATGTTAAACAACTAGTGTATATATCATTTCCTGAATTTGTCAGCAACATATCCCACTATAATGTAAGGAAGACAAGCAGTTTTTTCAGSAAGCACCAGTTTAGGGTGTGAACTGTTACTATTGTATTATCACAACTCCCACCTGCTTGACTAAAAAAGCATTACTGTTGCAATAGTTTTGGTCTAACAACATGTTGTTAATAGGTTTTTCCAGCAAGGCAGGATGTGTATACACTTCAGAAATAAACAGCATGACCCTTGTGACAATCACKTATTAGCAGAAAACCTCAATACTAAAGTGTAAGCAAATAAAGTGACACTTCAAAAATAAAAAAATTAAGGACTGCTTATAAAGATTATTAAACCAACTTCCATCTAAACAAAAGATACTATAAAGCTTCTCTTACTAAATATATTTTGCTCATAAAATCCAACAGTATAAAATATTTSGTAACTTCTCGGAGTGATATCATTTCTAGTTTTAATTTAAAAAGTAGTGTTCTAATTCTGTGTGAAATGAGTGCTAAATTAAGATCCAGGAAGCAGAACTTAGAAATACACTAAAAATTCAACTTTCAAATTCTTCCAATTTCTTTTCCTAATATTTTCCTTTCTGTGAAGACAAAATTTACCTAGTSTTATTCTGTAAATTTTGTGACACTGAACTTAAAAATGCAACAGGAAGCCATGCAAATTTGAGCTTGTGTTGAATTTCACGAAGAAATACTCCATTTAATAGTTAAGGAAAAACATAAAGCATGATCCAAATATAGTGTAAAAATACCTCTCCTATTTGCAAATGAATTTCTTTCACATTATTTGACAATGACTGTATAATCTCTTTCATACGAAGAAGGTGCATTTCTTCTATGTCTTGAAATTTCTGCAAACAAATATGAGCAATTAGTCATAATGAAAGTATTTCCTGAAACACAATCTTAAATGTCAATAATTAAATACACTAAAATGAAAAAAGAAGAAATAAGCCTCTTTTTTTTTCTCCACATCTTAAATACAGCAATTACATTTACAGAATTTAGTGAGTTAGGAAATAACGCACTTTAGAAAGCAAATTAACCTTTCAGAATCATTATTGAAATTTTTTTACTTACTTTTTGAACTTTAATCTAACCCTTCAAGAAAAATCGGATCTATTTCTACCAAAAGAARATATATCTAGAAGGTCTTCAAATTTTCTCTTTTCTCCATAACTGAAGAGTCCTGTTTTTTCATCTAAACCAAGAAATCTTATTTCTGGATCTGTTTTGCACTTCCTTTTTAGAACACTCKTGTAAACAAACACATTCTTTCTATGGTTGAATGTTCTTGGCTTCTTTAAATGTGATTTGTTTGAGCTTCAAATACATCATACATGATTTTTACAGTTCGTTCCTTTTTACCCAGGCTGTCAGCTGACAGCCATTTTTAAATCACTTCCAAGGCTTTCAATTACCCCTTCTTGGCCAAAAATCAGAACTAAAAATACTCTCTTCCCCCCAAAAGTCAACTGTAATAGTCTTGATACCTTTGTTCACTTCTGCTCTTTCCTAGTTCTCTGCCTATTTCTGTAACTGCCCTTTCAAGTGTGTCCAAACTTTAATMGTCTCTCCAACTTGTACAGGGTTCTGTGAAGATCCCCATCTTGCACCTCCTGCTACTCTGAATCACAAACATGACTCCATACACACAAGACATATCTCTAGCTTCTTAGATCCTCAATCTTCTGCCACACTTAGGTACCTCTGTAGTCATCGTATCATAGGAAGATTAAAATGTTTTTCCATTTCTTCAGCAGCCTTCCTCTTATTTACAGAAGATATGGTCATTCTCTGCAGCCTACCCTATGATTTTACTTGTTTTACTGAACACTGTAAAGACAGATTTAAGCTGTAAGACTGATTTTGTATTGAAAGACTTGAAAATACACTTGTTATAGTTTAATTTTCAGACCTAATCAGCATATCTTCAAGTGAAATGTATGCTGAATTAAGATAATACAAGGGTGTACTTCACATAGAATGGGTTTCCATATATACATGGATGTTATTTTTCCTATCACATTATCTTGAAAGCAGCCATGGTGCAACCAAACTGTGGATGCAGCTATACCATTATACTTAAAATGAATTCCACACAGACATATTAAATTGGTAGAACAACAATTTTCATTTCCAATATGGACAGATGTGGAGAAGTTACAGTGTCCATTATAACATTAMGTGAAAAGTTAAATTTTAAGTAAAAGGATAGCTAGTTAATGAACCAAGGACATTTAGCCAAATGTGGTTTAAAATGTAGCAAGAAATGGCATATGCATTGATACAAAAAACCTGAAATCTTCCAGAATATACTCTTTTAAAAATCCCCAGAAACTTAAACAGCTGTAATGGTTTTCCATAACCTCAGGTAAATCCTGGGTGGACATTTTAAGAAACTTTAACTTAAGTATTTTGATGAAATAATAATGAAAAGCCACAATGGACCCCAGTATTAAAATTCCTAYGAAAGAATTCAGAGTGTCCAGCAATTCAGAGGATTTTCCACATAAACACAATGCATATAACAATAATTCCAAGCATTCATTTTGCTTTCTTCCAAAAAATTCTTCAAAATGTCTTCTAGARCGCCAGCACACCACTGCGTCATTCAAGGACAGTGCTATCACAACATGAATGGTCAGTGTTTGCCTTTCAAACAAATCAATTTCCAAAAAGACTAGCTTTTTGAAATCTTTAATTTCAGATGGCTCCAGATATTAAATAGAGTACATTAACTGACTTCAAAGGTAACTCATTTAATGCAATACTTACCTGTGCTGTTTCTGTCATTTTCAGTTCAAAATCAGATTTAAATGTAGCATACTTCTCCACATACAGTCTATAGGTATCTGTKGCTTTTTTAGATTTAACTGCTGCCTATAGATCAATACAAAAACGTGTCAAATGTCACACATACAGGTTTTTAAAGTTACTATTATAGGAAAGCCTAGGATCTCTAAAATCTCTAAAAATTATCCAGGGGCATACTGAAACAGAGAAGTGTCATAACAAAATYTTAACACCAAGTGTTTCAGATAAGAGCAATTAAAGATTTTACTACATACAAATCACATACAAGTGTAACAAATTAACTCAAATCCCTTCCCCTTATAAGCAATGAAAATTTTATAAAAATATTTATAATAAAACTTATTTTGAAATAAAATCTTTATTGCTGAAGCTCTTGTCAAATATGAACAAATGTATATTTGCAACAGCAAAATAGGAAAAAAGAAGAGTTAGAATACAGAACAAATAGTTGTAAGTGCAATTCTGAAAGAATCAGAGGTAAAAAACCCATGATGGTGAAATTCTCCTAGAAATGAAGAAACAAGCTCAAAAGTATGGAAGTTACATAAATGGATTAACATATTTAAAAGTGAAGCTAATGCAGAATATAGCAAAGGTAAGATTTAGGCAGGTCAGTGTTATTATAAATTGTRCTTCACAGATTTATACTTTTCATTATTTGTTGCTAATAAACCAAAATCTTCTTTCTGAGAGTTAAGTAAAACACAAAACAAAATACAGGAAAATCTCAGTATTAGGTGGAGTGCAAAACTGCATGAAGTGACTGACTGCAGTAGAGAAAAAGTTATTTTCAAAGTTTACAGCATGATGCACGAGATGAAGTCTTTCAAGCCTTTGGTAATCTATTTCCAAGTTAAATGCCAATTAAAATCATCTTGAACACCATTTTCTATCCAAGCTTCTTTATTCAACCAGCTTACTATCTCTCTGAAGTTTCCCATCAATTGTAACACAAAAGTATTCTGGAATTGTTAATGACATCAGTAAAAAGAATTGTATMTTTTCTATTTGTTCTAGTTCTGAGTAGCCCTCCTCCTCCTTCAAATAAATTTCATCTAATGGAAACTTTTTTTTTACTTACAATTTGTAAAGTAAAGATTTGTAAAGCTGATTGCTATATATAATTTAAATGAATTAATAGAAAGATGCCCTCTGGCAAGAGACAGAGAAAGATTCCACAGTGTCCAGAGAAAAATAACAGATCATCATGAGTAACAGTATGTCATTAGAGYTTCAAAGGAATAGGAACCAAAGCTAGTTGTTTGTCCAGTTACAAAAAAAAGCCTAAGCAGATCTTAGTCACAAAGTATTCTAAACTCAGGATAATAGAACGTGCTAATATTTAATGTAACAAGAATATGGGCTATTCTGAAAAGTTTTATCAAATCTATCAGTTTCTTATCCTGAATTTTACTCCATGATTCTCACTCTTACACATTTACACAGGAGAATCACAGAGAAGYACACAGTCCTATCATATTTCCCAGCTGCTGTTCACTATGCTGAAAATACATGATCCATGAAATCTTGCTTTTAAAATTAAGATTGCTTTGAAGTTGATTTCAAATTTAATCACTGAAAAGGAAGGAAATGTGAAGCTAAAAGTTGTAAAAATAGTGGTTTGTTTGGTAAAATTTTTATTTTAAATTTTTTAATTATTTTAAAATTTATTTTAAAATTTTAAAATTTTAAAATTTTTTAATTGAACCGTTTGTACAAGGGAGTTTGACAAAACAACGCATTCTCCATCTCCATCATGTTTAATAATGAACAGAATGCCAGTGTTACATGTTGAGGAGCAATTAAAAAACCTAAGTACTCAGCAGGCCAAAAAAATCATAAATCACAAGGACACTGTATGATTAGCTAGTAATCTCTTCTGAAAATAGGATGTGACCGTTCTCAGGTACAGCAATTGCTAAACTGTATTTACCAGATGTACAGTATGTGACCAGATTTACAGTATGTGAAAGAATAAGGATCGGCCAACTATTTTTTGTTAAGTCACTATAAATAGAGAAGTTTACATGACAGAGAACAACAGGAAATCATTACGCAAGTTAGTATTAACTTCCAGCTGCAATGAGACTTGTAAGGTCTCAGATACTCTTCAATAAAGTATGTCTCCAAACATTTGGCTTTGTGATAAACTCTTAGCATACTAGTGCAGATCCCTTGTTTTCTGAGAAAGCAATTAATCTGTGATCTTGCCAGTAAATGTTGCACTGAAAGTATTACATCTATTTTCTACCAATAGAAAAATAAATCAATACAGTCCTTGGTCACTCTGTTTACAAAACTGCAACTGTAAATTTGAATAGAGGCATGACTGAAGAGATGTCACAGTGTCAGTTACCTGCTCCCACTGGAAACACATTTTAAATACTTGCAGAGCATTCAATTATGACATAATTGTATCTAAGGAAGATGCATAAAACAGTAAAAAATTACCCTCCTCCTATAGTGCTTCCTCTTTCTCGTTTCTCACATAGATACCTGTCATACTGAACATTTTTTTGTTTCCAAATAAACAAGGATAATGCTACATCTTAAAAAGTCTTCACTCAAGTCAACCTTTCCTATTGAAACTCTTTTTACAATTCAGAAAAATTATTCTTTGAATACACTGGCAAGAAAACATCTGCCAACACATCTGATTAATGTCTAGAATGCAGCATGAATTGTCGTTTGAGACAAAAGCTGGGGGGAAAAAGCTAGATTTATACTAAGATAAAATAATTGGAACATAGTCAACAGAATTCCTTTTGTCATCAGTGAAAAGACAATAACCAACACTACCTTCTCCATCAAGATAGCAGGACTAAAAGCAAAATGAATATACCAACAAGAACAAAGCTCTATTCAAAGTTAATTGAAATGGAAATAGCCAGAGCGATCAAGCTTTAGTAAGAGAAATTATAATTAGAGACAAGGAAAGGTGACCTCTTTCCTCTACTAGTTAAGATTCCTGAAAACAGGAAAAAGTTACTTTTTTTTCAGCAGGTCAAGGAAAGGGATCCTTCCCCTTTACTCAGCACTGAGAACCCCCTGAAGCAGTGTCTAGTTCTGGATTTTTCATTGCAATTGAGACATGGACATACTGGGAGAGAGTCCAGTAAAGGGGCATGAAGATGATTAAGGGACAGAAGCATCTCTCCCATAAGAAAAAACCGAGACTCTGGACCTGTTCAGCCTGTTCAATTTGTATCAATTGATAAGATTCTCCCTAAGAGAAGCCTTAGGGAGARTCTTATCAATTGATATAAATACCTCAAGGGAGGGTACACAGAAGAGTCAGGCTCTTCTTAGTGGTGCCCAGTGACAGAACCRGAGACAATGGGCACTAACAGAAAATACAAAAGGTTCCCTTCCCTTTGAGCATCAGGGAACACCTTTTTCCTGTGAAGGTGATTGAGCCCTGGCACAGGTTGCCCAGAGAGACCACAGAATCTCCATCCTTGAAGATACTAAAAAGCTGTCTAGGCAAGGTCTTGAGATGGTCCTTCTGACCATGTTGAATAGACAGGATCACTTAACAGAGATCCCTGTCAACCCCAGACATTGAGTRATTCTGTGAACAGATCAGCCCCTCCACCATAACCCAAGACAGTACTAAATACACTTCAAGATACTCATCCCTTGAGTCCCTGATCCATGAGATTGGAACCTTTTAAAACAGCAGTGAAAGTGTTGATAACATCTTTTCCCTTATTGAACAGACTTCAAACCACCCATGTACTCAGCTACTTTATCTCATTGCAGGGATAACACAATTATTCCTGAGTTCAGTAACAAGGGCATTTAGTATTCACATAAAGAAATATATTCAAAAAGGTAAGAGATGCTAAAACAATTGGGCACAATTCCTGTTAAAGGCACAGGTATTTACAAAGTGAAGAATTAGAACTACAGTACCGTAAGAACAGACAAGGAAGTAAGTGTAAATGAAACATATCTAGGTATTCACAGTATCATGCATATTGCAAAAAAGTCACAACTTCTAATTACGTTTAACCTTTTCTGAGTATTCCACTTACTAATACAGGTGTACATGTAAGACAATTAGTAACACAATTAAAGTAAGTTATTACAGAGCTACCTTTTCAATTTCTCTYTGTGTTGCTCCTTCTTTTCTCAAGCGTTCTTGTTCCACACACTTTGCATTGTAGTTTTCTTTTGATTTCTGCAAGGCCTGAGTGATACTTTGAATATTTTGGACTGCTTCCAAAGTTCCTGCAACATCTTCTTTAGTCTGTCAAATATCACATGGTTGTCAAAATCAAACCATTTTAATTTTAGTATTAACAAATCATTGGACATACATCAGAAAAAGAATTAACAACCTTTTTATAAGCTTTGATCTGTTCATCTCCATACTTGTGAACTTCTTTTATTAGCTCTTGTAATCTCCGCACAAGATCCAAGTGACAACTTGCTAGCTTTTCTGTTGAGGTTTTGAACACATCCCAAACTGGTGCAAATGTCCTGGATTGAGGAAAATAATGTTAATCTGTTTTTTTTCTCTTCAGCTGGCAATTTTTTTAGTGCTAAAGAATAATCAGTAAGTTTACAGTTCACTTCTCCTCCTAAAATTGAAACAAACAAAACACCCAACAATATACCCATAAAGTATCATTAAATATGTTCCCAATATGCTTGGCATCCTATCTGCTAATTTTTCCATGTTTTTCCATGTTCTACTTGTATTGACTCTAATAAGTAAAACACAGCAAATTAGATTTAATACTATGACGAGCACACAATAATGCCAAGCAGTGCAAGAAYAGCTTAAAATAATTTAACTGTAGTAAGTACTGCTATGTATATACTTGAACAGTGTGAACAAGTCAGAAATTTCTGGGTTAGTTACATTTCTAGTTGTCTTACATCATTGCAGTCACAAGATAGAGAAAAAAATATTGGCAAAGATGGTCTGCCACTAAAAGATTTACTGATGAACAAAGATGAACAAAGAGGTGGGATCATTTCTCAGATTTGGATTTCTGTGCGGAATGGACTTTCTCCAGCTATTCCAAAGATACACTCTGCCTTGCTATTCTGGTTAATGCTGCAAAAAATCAATACTAGCCATAGGCTTTAAAGCTCTCACGTTCAGAAATTCTGTATCTGCTTGTTAGTTTAAAAAGCAGCAACAACTATCATCAAATTATGATGAAAGCTCCCCACATTTCTACATTACATTACTATAATAAAAATTTTAAATAAAATAAACAAATAAATCTAGTTTTTCCCWGAAGTCTAAGCTTTCATTGGCCTAATCTTTCTAATGAAAAAGCACCCATTAATCATTCTAGGTTTTAAMAACATACTCTGTATAAAACTTCCATTTGACTATGGAATAAATCTAYGGAAATGTCTCATTCTGAACATCTCTGGGAACAGATAACACTCCAAAAAACAGAAATAATAGAAATAAATAAATTCACTGCCACATTTGCAGGTGATATGTTCTCTCTTCAAAACAACTTCCATAGGCTCAAGAGAACATAATGGAAGTTACTATGTCTAAAAAGGACTCTGCTTTAAACACAGAATAAAAGACAGTTTATCCATGTTTAGGCTTTGGTCTTTTTATTTCGTTTTGAAGAATTCCATCGTCTTTCTCTTGGTCATAGCTGCACAGATTTTTGCACAGTTACTAAAGATCTATCATTTTTAAAGATGGCAAAGTTATACTAACCTTCAACATCATCAATAWTCAGAATCAAACTTGATTCTTACGCTGTATACAGTCACTTATTTCTCTCTTATGTACACTTACTTACCCAAGCTGTGTGTAATTGCTTGCTGATTTGGCTAGTTTTGTCATCGACCTTGAATATGTCTCCTCTATTGTAGCCCTGCCAAAGAAAGCCATCAAAAGCATAATCAAAATTTTGAAGCTATGAAGACTGRATATGCATACTAAAGGTACAAAACAGAAGACTTTTTATGTGAGCTAAAAACTACTCCATTTAAATGATCTCTCAAAAACTGTACAAAAAAAATCACATTAGTATGTTAAAAAAATTATCTAAGAACCCTGTGACAAAACACTGCAGGGAGCAGAACAAGCAAAACCCAGGAACTCGAAGCTTGAAAAAGACAATTCCTTCCTCTCTATTTGCTGTTCTCAACTGCCGATAACATTCCTTGGTAACAGACAGAACAAAGCATTCATAACAATGATCTACCCAGCACTGTCTAAGCAGGAGAGTGTTACACAGCAACAAAATAAAATGTATTTTTAATGGAAACTTCACAATAAACAAGCAATATTTACTGAGCAATCATATTAAACAAAATGAGGTCTTKTTTAGTCTTCTTGTTGGGGGTAGAYTTTTTATTCCTTTAATTTCTTCAAATAGTGATATTTGAGTTTGGAAACTACATGAAGTGTTCTTAAATTTTTCTTCACTCRAACACACAATTTCACTTGTCTTTTAGAGATGCAAAGTCCAAGGGTAGGCACAGATTCCCTCCATAAAGCTTTTGCATGGGCAATTGCMATGGAATCACCTATTATAACAATGACTCCCTGCAAGTCCTTCCATATCAATCTTCCTCACCCTCCTATTATTAAAGATACACAGTATTTAATTTTTCACCCTAAACCAATATTCATTATGTAGTGTCAACTTAGATTTAGAAATATCCTAGAATTGAGTAAATACTGTAATTGTCTTTTCAAGAAAAGCTCGGAGCAATTTCTTTTCTGCTGTGTAATACCTTTACACTAGACACAAAAGAAGAAAAAAAGGCAGATGAAAAATTCATCCCTCTCTCAAGTTATACTATCACTATAACCTGAGACAGAAGTTTTTATTTCTCCTGGGCAGCAACAGTGTACAAGCAAATAAAATTGTCTTGTGAAAACATGAAAACARAGTAGGGGTATTCACCTGAAAGAAGCACGTGTTAGAACCTGAACTTCCAAAATAACTATCCAGTTAGTTAGCTGGAAATGTTTGGAGAAGGAGATTAAACTGCAACAMGTAACAAATAAATTTAATTTTGAATATCACCAATTGCAAAGTTATTCACCATAAAATAAAGTCAATTAACTTTATCCTCCTTCCATATCGTATCATATCTTAGATGAWAAGAAAAAGTTAAACTTTCCAAAGCTTGGAAATCTTGTACACTGCACAACAGCAAGCACACATGCTTCAAGCATAGACAATTATTTTTTTTATTTAATTACCACGATGAACAATATATTTTGACTAATCATCCCTATCTTCTGTCAAAGTTTTCCAGATTTTATAACTCAGTGCCTTATTTTTCCTCTTTAAACACAACAATTTTGAGCAAAATCCACATCCCCTTTCTTTGAACCAGTTTACAGCATACTTCCCTGAACTATCTCCACAAAAGTGGAGTTCTGCCATTCACTACASAGTATTAACATACATCAGTTAAAAACATTAAGAACTGGAAGATGACCAGTTAGCACATTTGTCCTATCAACTCATTTTGCAGAGCACTCTGTTGTACAAGTAACAGACTATGATCTTCTTAGTAAATTAATTTTCACCCATTTGAACACGTGTCTTTGCCTGGGACCTGCTAAACATTTAAAAGTTAAATGGAAACATATGCATTACTAGTTTCATCTAATCTAGAAGATWCTTTCTATGATGCTTACAGGCAATTGGTGCAGAGAAACATTACAAAGACTCCTAGAGGAAAAGCTGAGTGAATTTTTAGATATAAAAAGTTTAGCTTTTAAAKGCATATGAACATGACAGTTCACCTACAAAATCTTCGCCATATACAAAGAAAAAAACAACTATGCAGACAGCTCAGCCYTCTTATTTTGACTCCTTTAAAAACCAAATATTTCTACATGCTTTATCAATAAGGCATGGCCTCTATTCAAGGCCAGGTTGGATGGGCATTGAGCAATCTGGCCCAGTGAAAGATGTCCCTGACCATAGTGGCAGGGAGGGTTGGAACTCAATGACCTTCAAGATCTCTTCTAACCCAAACCATTCTATGATTAGTTGATTTGAAGAAATGGTGTCTAATCTTCCAGCAGATAGATAACCTGTYCCACTCAAGATTTACCAACATTAAGTACACTGCCTGCCAGAAAACTCACTCCTTCAGATGACAAATTCCTCAAGCATGGATCCAACGGGCTCTCAATTCTTTTGGTACATTACCAATAACAAACACTCAAGAACAAAACTCAGAAAGTGAAAATTGTATTGGTATTGACTCACTGAACACAGACAAGGAGGAAARCTTCTGCTCCTCCAAGGATATCAAGTAGGAATAGGAGATATATAATAGAAATATTATTGCAAATTAATACATTTCAAACACTTGTTTTTCTCAGAGAAAAAAAACTTTACAATCTCAGAATGTTCTTACAGAAATTCTGAAATATTTTTTAAAAAGAACTGCTTAAGGTAACAATAATTTCARAAGTTATTCCATATCTTACACACTTTTTTCATTACCATTTCTAAGGCTGGAGAAAAGGAAACAATACTCTTCCCCAATTAGGCTATACACAACGAAAACACTATTCTGAACAGCACAAGTAACAGAGATGGGTTTCACACAGACACATGTCCTTTGTGCCCTAAGCATTCTGTACACCYGAAGGCACTGACCCATCTCTCCTTTCCATGCCAAATTCCTTCATAAAAAGTATGTTTTCTGCGTAGTCTGGAGACTCCAGCTGACCAGATGACTGTTCTACCTAGAAAGGGTAAGTACTCCAACTTGTTAAAAGCAGTACCACCAACTTGGATTTTTCTACCTATTCAACAGTTCTCAGTTTTCACTTTCTTATGTATCCACTTCTGGAATAAAAAAAACACAGAAAAAGGCCAATGTGTAAAAAGCAATGCAAGAACAKATTCGAAATTCAAATGTATGTATGTAAATTTAGTTTTCATAGGGGAGAGTTCAGAAAATCAGGTACACAAAAGTCAAGGCATAAAAGCACTAGATCTAGATGGCGCCTACATGTTGCTCATCCACTTAATATATTTCCAGCAGAAAACAGTACTGTAAAACAATATTCAGACTATAATCTGCAGAAGGAAGAGGAGAACAGAAAATTGTGTGCAACATCTCTTAACTTCTTTGCAATTAACAAATRTGCAAAATAGACCACAGATAAGACAACTGAATCATTGTAAAATACTGCTCAAGTACTGCCCAATCCAACTCCTTTTTGAGACCAAGAATTTGGCCAATGCATAAAAAGGTGTTCTACYGAACCATTTTTATCCCAGAAAGCTGAATGCCATCCCATAGTAACYTCCCAACAGCAGCAAAGAGCTTCAGTGCACACGTATGGAGTCTCAAATATTTTTATTAAAGTAAGGAACCAAATATCTGAAGTCTCTCTACTTTGAATCTAACCTATATGTCACAAACTACTAGCTTGAGCTCCAATTGATCCTTCATCCCTTACTTTAAAAGAAGTATCAATTTGTTACTCAACTGCTTTTTTTTAATTGCAGCCTGACTTATCAAGATGCAGCAGAAAAACAGGGCTGAAGAATATACACAGAAGGTTTAATATCTTAATGGAAGAAAGTCACTGGAAAGGACTGAATTTAGTGCAACTAGTCTGCATSATTGACTTCAGCAACTTACCCTTAAGGAACAATACTGCAGCTTTGTCAAGTAAATTGCAATATAGTACTCAGATTCTATCTTAGTGAGTTAATGGGAACTGATTTTTTTCATAGATCTTAAAGTGCTGTATATCTCTTTGGCACATCCTGATCCATGCACAGGAAAAAAAAMATTCTTGAACTCTCACTGAGGAGAAAGTATCCATGAGGATCTTCTCATGTATTCCTACATGGTCATTGATCTTTAAATGTTATTTAAAAGACTAGAAATAACTGTAAGAAACTTGAGCTGAAATATTTTAACATGCAGAAAAAGGTCCAAAGACTTTTTTATTGACTGCAAAAGCACAAAATTTAAAATTTAATTTAAAATAATATTTTAATTTAAAAATTATTTAAATTAAAAATTTAATTTGCAGAAGCTTATAGGTAGAAAAAACCAAGTCAGATACAGCAGCAAGTTATTTTTTACACGTTTACTTAAGACCTTTCACCTTAGGACCAATATGAATAAAATGGAGCATGCTCAAATAATACAACATAAAAGAGAAAAGAAGCAAAGAGAATGAGATAGTTTCTCATCTAAATATGGAGGTAAATCTAAACACAAAGGATGTAAAACCAATAAACCTAAATGTGTTCAGGTAAAGTACAGCTTAGGTCCATGATGTGCTGGTATAAAAATTGAATGATTCCAAAAATTAAAGAAGCTTTCAAAGGAAACATTCAGGAACTCAGACAGGTAACAAAAGGCAAATATTAAAAGTGGAAGTTCATGAAGCATTAAGCATTTATACTAAATGTGATAGTGTGATATCCCTCTGCTCAATTCAACTCAGGATTTCACTAGAACCCTTTGTGGCTTCATAATGCATTCTCTGAAATCAGGAACTTGCAAAACAGGATTCCTTGGGTTGTGCAGTCTTTTCAAAAGGAAACATTACATTTGGACTCTGGAACTCACCCTTTTCAACTGAATGAAATTTTTTTTTGTAATTTTCTCCAATTCACTTTGAAATTATGCTAATGTTAGTGCAATGGAGAATCTGTCAGATTTGTGGGGGTTATACCTTGTGGAAATTTGAAAGTACTTTTTAAACTGAGATCTATTTGAAGCTAAAACTTGAATTTTGAAGAATTCCAGTGTTTTCGACAGCTTCTATTACAAGAAGCCAGCATTGAAACTGGTCCTCAATCAATGCTTTGGAACTATTTTCCACGTATTATCTAATGTCAGTAACTGAGGGAAGACAAAATTCTGAAGTAGGCATACAGGTGATTTTGTTCAGAAGGGAAATCTATCTGTTCAGTGCAGCAGCAGCAGCTTTCTTTCACAAAGAATTAAATGAAGCACTAGGTCACCTGTTTTGGAAGTTGCARTATTTTCAGATTTCTTTCCTGTTCCTTCCATCCAGTATAGAAGAACCTGTGTTATTGTCTACGTATTATTTTCTCGTCCCTATGTATCAATCTCATTTAACAAACCTAGTGTCTCAGTTTCTGAAAGTACAATTTCTTTTAAGTTTAYACTACAGTTGCTAATAGCCTAATTCCAAATCTATAGCAAAAACTTTGTAAAACTGATAATTTCTGCAACTTCAGATTATTGTTTTTCTTCCAAACAAAATGAAACATTTGGATTAATTTAAATAAACTGCTGGACACCTAATACGATGCTTCTAGATTTTTACTCTCATCTTTTAAATGAAACCTGGAAACACAGAAGCTTGTTATTAAGTGATGCTTAAGAGTTCCTATTCAGTTCTAAGCAAATGGAATAAGTATAGATATTCCTGTAGAATATGAGAGATATATTAAAATGATAATTGAGTTTTGAGAATTGAATTTTGTGAACATACTTTGCACATTACTACTAAATGCAATGACAAACAATAAAACCCACAAATACTGTATTAAAAATGTAGGATGAATACTTACCTTTCTCTAATAAAATCTGCCAAGTCCTTTGTTGACAAATGTCCATGCTTCATATTGTGATAGAGGACATCAAAGCCATTGTTCCTTTCTCCCTAAAGATAAACAGAAAGTAGAAATGTAAAACAGAACACGGTGAACCTATGCATTTTAATAACTGCTTTTAATCACTTCATCAGCAGGTTAATTATTTCTAATGCTCTCCTTTTTAGCAATTGCTGTTAGTTCCCATGAATCCCATATGTGTAAATGAAACTAAAACCACCTCAGCTACTACCTTTCTATTATATATTTCTAGGTTACAGCCAAAGAYATTTCTCTTGTAGATTTCTAGGTGTCTTGTATTCTTTCACTTCCCATCATATGAAACACATACTAAATACTGTACTCTCTTTATCCTCTCATATCTTTCATTATTTTACATTAACAAAAATTCAGTTAGGATTACTCGATATCCTACTTTCCCAATCCTTCACACTTCATTTCCCTTCCCCTGCTTTTTGTAAAACTGGTTAAAAAAAGAATTACTAATCTTATCCCTTCTATCTAGTAGCTTCTCTTTGTCTATTCTTAAGTTTAGTTTTAAGACATTTTCCAGTGAGTAAAGCACATCTCTCTGTTAAAACTGAGACACTGCTCTAAGCACTGACTAATAAACTCTGTCAGCTTATGACCTCTGGTACTATGATGAACTTCCTCCCGACAACAAAAAGCAACAACAGAAATGAAAGGAAGGCAAAGCACAGCATAACAACACTGTTACTATTAAAGTTTTCCTGTTCATTCCCCTTCTTCCTCACAAAAGCTTCAGATCCATACTGCTGCTTTTATATAAGGTGCAAAGYGTGCCCTCATGAAAGCTTCACACACATTCAGAGTGGGAGGGAATGAAGAACAGGATGGGATAGCATAGAATGGAATAGACTTTTTCAGCTGGTAGGGATCTACAGCAATCATTCAGGCCAACTGATTGAGCACTTTGGCGATGACTAAATGTTAAATCAAGGTGTTAATGGCATTGTTCAAATGTCCCTTAAATACTAACAGGCTCAGGGCATTGATCTCTAGGAAGCCCATTCCAGTGTTTGACCACCCTCCCAAAGTAAAGAAATGCTTCCTAGTGTCCAACCCGAACCTCTCCTGGCACGGTTTCCAACCATTCCTACATGTCCTATCCTTAGCTCGCCGGGAGAGGAGATGGGCATCGACCTCGCAGTTTCCCCTGCTCAGGAAGCTCTAGAGAGCAGTGACCTCACTGCTCACGGAGGTCACCCCTYAGAGTCTGCTTTTCACCATACCCAACAAGCCCAAAGTCCTTAGTGGCTCCTCACAGGATATGTCTTCCAACACTCTCACGAGCCTTGTTGTCCTCTTCTGGATGCATTCAAATAGTTTCACATCCTTCTTAAAATCCTGGACTTTTAACAAAGGCAGCTCTATGCCACCAGTGAAAAAAGCCTGACAATTTGGTCTTATACCCTTCCAAACATTTCTGCCTGTTCAGTTATGCAAAAATTTGTTTGTGCAGCCATAAAGCAAACCTTATCAGGGAAATTATACAGCTGAAAAATAAAGCTGGCAAATAAAAACAAGAATCACTGATCCAGATCACTGCAAGGACACAAACAAGCTGCATTGCTCAGCAGAAGAGGGTGGGGCTAGGAGGAGAAGGCATGCAGGGATCTGCCGTCTTAAATAAGGAGAAGCAGTCATGGGAGGATGGAAAAAACTTCACAGCAGCAGTGGCATTAAGCCCACTTCCACTAAGTTTCAAGTTGCCTGAAAGGATATCACACAGACACACATAAATTTACAAATAATARATAACTGAGGGCAATTTGATACAGATTACTAGCCAGGATTATTTTTTTTACTACTTCCAAGCATTGGGAAAAGCAAAACCGAAGAAAAAAAACACCTATAAAATCATAGTCTCCATGGCTACAGTAAGCTGTACCTGAAAAAGTGCACCAAAATTCATGTTAGTTTGGTACAAGCGCAACTACAGTCTGTAAAAAGTACRAGCAAAATTAAACAGAACACATAAAAATACAGCAAACTCTAAAAGGACTCCCCACAGAGCAAGGCTTTTACAAACTTGAAAAGTAAAAGAAAGACAAGRACATCAATTAGTAGAACATGCAACWTTATTTAATGTTGTCTTACTCAAGTACCAGTCTAAATAGTTTCTTTCCCCTTTCACCCCTGTTTAAACATTTTTCCTTGTAGTTTAAAGCCCAGAATAACTTTGAATACTGGTGTACTAACTTATTAACTTTATGTAGTTACTCAATATAAACCCTGAATGCCACTGCATTATAATTAAGTATTATATTCACTGGTATTTTCAAATAGAATACAGAATATAATTCTTATTTAACTTCTCCAAAGTTGTTACTGCACCCAAATTTATAGACAAACATTCACAAATAAGTGTTAGGCATTTCTTCCTGAAAAACTAATAGAATTCTCCTTAGTGGAATGTTCTTTGCTGTGAGGTGTTTCTTCCAGCTAAAACAACATGTTATCAAACATGTTTATAGGCTGYTTCTAAACTTTTCATAATGGAAGCTTTTAAAGGGGCCTTTTCTACACTGGAGTTCCGTAAGTTTCCTGCCAATTCAGAAATGCAGGAAGGGTACCACAGCCATGACCCAGCCTCTGGCTGCAGCCTTCCTGATAAACTGTCAGAAATGTAACGTGCAAATCTTTAGMGAATGGAATGAGCCTGAACAACCAACTGCCATCATTATCTTGTTCTCTAACTGTAACTGAAGGTTACTGCAAAGGAAATAATTTTTCCACTTAAGTTTTCTAATCAGTTCTATTCTTTCTCCTGACTTTACAATGAATAGTAGAAAGCATGGATAGAGAAACAGAACAGATACATTCCTCAWCTGAGTCCCCTGAATGCCTCACCTCTTATACACTACCAATAGTTATCAGAGGTTGAGAACCTATGTGCAAAATACATTAAAGTTTAAACAAAGCAGCAAGTTAAAAGCAGGCTCACAGATTTGAGGGACTATGTTTAAGTCTGGCACAAATAGAAGAGACGTCTTTACTTGTAAATACAATGTGAAGTATAACCTATATTACCCATATCAGGCTCTATCTTAAAGCACAAACATCCAGACTTAAAACATTTCACATGACCAACAGTTCTGATGTCTAACCTGATGATGATTCTGCTCATGTTTGGAGACATATCTGCACCTAAACCAAATTAACTATGGTGTCTCAATGCAGAGACCAGAAGYTTTTCTGCTTTAGAAAAAGCTATACAGCCTTTCCACAACTTCTCCATTCAGTAGTTGCATTCATGAAGAGCAACAGTGTTAAGGCTCTGTATTTAGACAATAAGACAGACGTATGTGGTGGCTAGGAGGAAAGGTTRTTCAATTTACAAAAGCCAACAAGCATTTATCCTCTTACATGCACATATGCCATCAACACTATTTGTGTTTGGTTGTTTTTTCTCAACATTTCTCCTTCCCACACATACTGTGTAGAATTCTCTGTGGAATTTGTGTGTCTTATCCACTTTTTTTTCATTGGGTGTTTTCACTTGTTCCTTCCCAGTAGCAACTGTAATAGTTRTGATCACTGGAAGACCAGTACTGGCCTACTTAAAAATAAATTAATGCAGTATATAGTAGAGGGAACTGATTAAACCTTCCACTCCCATTCAAAAGTAATTACTATCCACTGGTATAGGAGACAGTGAAGTCAGATGTAGATTGTTCTTCAACAAATTGCACAGTGGAGGAAGACAATCTCCTGTTGTCATGCATAACATCAGGCTCTAGGTAACAGACTTCCAGATCAGTTTGAAAGACCGTTCTGAATGCCATTTTGTAGGTAAACCACCATTTGTTGAGGGTGATCCTATCATTACTCAATAGAAAACAAATGTAAAACCGTGTATGAGAATGCAAAATATAAGTCGTCCTCTCTCCATATAGGCACCATTTAATTACTCTGAAGTCCATAGCAGTTTTCTCTCAGTCAGAGCTAACAAAACTCTCTTCAGAAGATTCTGATTTCCCATGCTATACTACTGTAAGAAAGTCCTTCTGTATCTAGAGTGCAGATGTCCCCTGACAGCAAGCCATTAGAGAACGCAAGACTTCAAATACAAGTAAACACTTAAATAAGCCTACAATGAAGCATTACTGACCAACTTCGTAAACAAAACAAATTAAGTCATGGAAAGCAAGAGCAACCAGTCCTTCCATTTCCCTTCATCAAGAACTAGTAGCAAAGATTTCCTCATGGAAATGAAAGTAGCCCTGTCAGCAAATGTGTAGTCAGAAATCAGCATTTCCATGACTTGTGCATAACAGGAAACAGATTACAGGAACTCTGTGGTACTGAACTACTTAAAATACTTCAAGTTTTTAAGAATGAGTTTGTTTGTTGCAATAAAAATAATTCTGAATTCAAAATCTACACTTAGTAAAATAGCCAGAAAATTCTAGGCAATCTGCAGCAACATTTATTTTCTGTATTTCCAATCAAATTGTTTGAGTGCAAGCTCTGTCTCCTTTGGATTAAAACTGTTCAACATTAACACCTGTTAGGGTAAAAAAGGTTATACTCTGTTACACCACTTTCTATTTACCTAGTACAAATAAATGGTTATATTATGGGGACTCTGGTCAGATAATAAATTCAAGAACCCATAAACTCATTTTAGATGCTCTGACAAACACTGTTGTCATTTTCTTTAAACTGTTGATCCTTCTTGCAGTTTCAAACAAATAACATGTCTTTCATGCTTTCTGCCTAGAAAATTATTTAATTTAATGGGCCCTGAATACATAAAAATACTCATGTGATTAATATTATGGTGTTACATTTTTGAAAGTTATCTTTCAGCAAGTTTCAGTTTCTGAATGTCTGAAAGAGAGAAAATTGAAAGCACTGAAATGTGAAAGAGAAGCAGTCACCTGATGCTTACACAATGCATCTTCTTCAGTTCTGAAAGTTTTGAGAAGATTGGACACAAAAAGCAACCTGTCAGCTTCAATTTCCACCTTCCCTTTTCAACATATTAAATAAAGTACAGCTCCTGAGAAGCTCTATGCATATGAAGAAGGAAAGACATTTCCCACCATATACATTTAACTAAAAGTATTTTTTAACGAACAAATAGAAGGCTGCCAACTCATGCTAGATGSACACATAGAGAGAGGGTACTAAGCAAATATTGTACAACAGCTCTCCTGAAGCAGAGCATCCAGCTGCATGCCCAGCAGAGGAGTAGTGCTGCACAGACATWTGAATGTAAGTCCAGATGTCAGCATGGCAAGTCTCCATGCCACTCATATATTTACAAGTTTGTAAGACAATGCATCTTACCCTTAACAGAGCAAGCTTCTTCACAAAACTATGATTATTAAACAGGGATACTGCCAACCTTTATGCACCACGAAAGTATTTTGGGAAAAAAAAAAAAAAAGGAATATTCAACACAGCCGTTCTCAAAAGCTACAAGTAAAGCAACCAACTAAAAAAATTTTAAATATTGTTCAAAGCCGATTTATACATATGTTTTTATATGCTAGAACTTCCAGCAGAGAAGTTACCAAGCACAGAGTTACACAGAAACCAGCTACAGCYCTTCACAGAACTTCCAACAGATTAATCAAATTAATTTTAAACTATTAATAAACATAAAATCATAAACAACCACTGACTGGTTTGGAAGGGCCTTATTTTTTTTGATTTGTCAGTAGCTATTCTTTTAAACTGTGTTGTAAGAATCACCTGCACGGATCAGTTTAAATACAATATCAAAGTTTAAGCAATATTTTCTGTTGAGAAAATAGTAAGTCAATGATAACGAACGTTTTCTATASTCCTATACCAGTAACAGTGTAGCCAAAGTTACAAAATGTAGCTATGTTTAAGGGAAATGGTTTATTATAGTGTTACCTTTAAATTATTACATTGTTTTAACATAGCACGTACACAGCAGCAAGCATACAATGGTTTATGACAATCCTAATTAGGAGTTGGGCATGCACATGTGACTTGAATGCCTAAAACTCAGTCATAACAATCAAAGCCACTCATAGCCCATACTACTAGTTCATAACTTTTGATACTCCTGGATGGAAAATTGCTCTAGAATACCATGCTGCATTAGCCAGACCCCTACATTTTTCAAGTGATAGTAAATTTTTGAAGTGACAGTAGAGGTCTCTGTACTTCGGTTTTACACATCCTGAAAACAGACTTATTCATCTCTCATTGACCTCTTACAGAACATTAAAGAGATAGCAGGCTCATCCAATTTTCTGACATCCTTTAACAACAACAAAACCAAAATATGCAATTATTTAAACACTTYCAAAAGCCTCAGGGTCATTTTCAAGACTTACAGCAAAGAAGGTAWGATTTGTTTTGTTTACACGGGCACATTTAGGAAGACAGCAGCTTAAATAGTGTGTAAGAAATTGATAAACTCTTACACATGTCAGCCCCCTTTTCATGAGAAATCATTTAAGTCCCTTAAGTTTCTGATCTCTTTTCCTATTACTTACAGCAAATTACTAAACCAAGATAGAGCTTAAGATCCAGACTTCCATTTCCAATGCAGAATTTCAGCTGCAAGTTTATGACAGCATCTATGCCAAATAATAAAATATTAATTATGTTTTGGATACATTTTCAAAAAAGTGCTTTAAAAAGCATAACTATTCTATTCCATATTTCCAAAAGTATTTTGTCTGAGGTTACCTAAAAGGGCAAGGAAGAAATACACGACAATCCTTCTGAACTTCTACGTACTGCCACCTTCATTTCTCCTGACAAAATTATCTTCATTATTTTTAGTCATTATGCATTCAGTACATTTTAATGTATCTTCTAATTCCCATCTTAACTTTCTCACCACATTTCAGAGCCAATATGGATTGTTCCCTAAGTCTTCCAAAGCAGTAACAATTCTGAACAACCTATTCCGAAATGTTAGTGCAAATGAAGATGACTAATCATTCAAAATGCAAACATATAATTCATGCCTAGTTCTGAGGATATACAGAAACTCAATATTTTCAGTTTTTATAAATCCATCATTTCAGTTGATCTTGAAAAATATTCACCAACAGGAGTAAAGAAGGAGCATTCCTTATTCCTTTTAATTTTACTTCTACGCAAAATAAAGCCCTATCTATGGTATTACAAAACCCTTTCTATGGTATTTCTTGGTCAARTTTTGCAAGATCCTGTTTAATGTCTTTGTCATCACCACAAACTTTTTGTCCTACCTTCTGTCATTTCTGGATGTATGAGAAAAACCTGTACTAACAGAAGGMATCACCCATGTCTTGGCACTCACTGATAACCCACACTAGGGGCTGTGCAAACGAAGTTATAGGCAGAGACTCTATAAAGCAGAAGCGAGAATGGGAATTTGAGACAGATGTCTACTACCTCATATTTGCTGGAAGCCTTTGTAAAGACACAGACATGGAAACAGAATGTACGGAAATGGCCCACTGCCTTCACCAATTTAATTGACTTACTGACAAAACAAAACGCAACACAACTGATCAGACAGTAAAATAAACRTAACACATTACATAACAAAGCCTAATAGAAAAGTTCAATTTCACTTGTGATAGCTGAACAAACAACTTTGCTTTAATCTAAGGAGAAGATAGAAACTTTTCCAATGAAAATTAATCTTTTAATATTAATTTTTATCTTACTTTTATGAAAGATAAAATTCTTCCCCACGTTAGTTAATACTGATCTCCCACACTAAAGCTTCAAATAAAGCAGATTTGTATGCCAAGGGAGCAAATCTAGTATCTTGGGTCATTAAATTTTAATACTAYGTTGAAAGCAAAGGAGTCTAACTAAACTAAACACAAGACTGCAAACAAAAGATAAACTTGAGCTATATTATATATTGAGCATATATTGAGCTATACCTTATATTCAAGAATAGYGATACTGTGAAATCTGTTTTTCCTGAACTTTAAGCATAACTGCTGCGTGCAGCTGAAAAAGCAGGCGTCTAAAAGACATTTTGTCTCKTTTTCACTTTAGTCGCAAACAAGTTCTATGTTTTCGCTACTTCCTGGTAGAGAGACACACAAACACACACAAAAATTTTCAAAAGTAGCAACTTTGTAAACAGTTCGGTGACTACGAGAACACGTCTTTTAATGTTTCAAAGGTCACAATGTTTCATTTCACACGAAGCTTAATCCAAATGCGTAATTTAACTTCCTAGCCATATATATCTATCCACACAAAACCACAGATATCTGCACAGAGATKACTTATACGATCGCAGGTCCAAAGCAAGCCGGAAAGCCTGTTGTTTCCCTAAGCCGACGGCTGCTCGGGTGTCCCTCCTCACGGGCACACGGAGACGAGGTACCGGTCCCTTGCGGACCGCCGAGGCGCGGCTCTGCCTCGGCGTGAAGCAGATGTGAAGCTGCTACAGCCCCTGCTRTTCTCCCGCACAGCACCAAGACCCACTGCAGCCCAGGTCACCCCCAGGTACCGGGCTGACTGCGAGCGCCGGGCCCCTGTGCAGAGCGGAGTCCGCGCATCCCTCGGCCCAGTGCCTCACGGCAACCACCCATCCCATCCGTCCCCATCCCTCTCCCCGCCGTCTCTCGTCAGCGAAGCCCGAGCACGGCGGCGCAGGCAGGGCCGGCGGTCCCCTTGCCCTGCCGCGGGCTGCCGATGCCCCGCTCACCGCGGCCCAGCGCCGCCGCGGCGGGCGCAGCGGACACGAACCCCCGGCCGCAAGGCCCCGGCCCAGTCCCGGGGGTGGCGTAAGAGCCGAGGCTGCCCTCGCAGCGGCGACCGCGGCTGCCCCGCGCCGCGCCCTGCCCGTCCCGCCCGCGGCGCGGCGTCACCGGCCCGCGCGGCGCTGCCCTACCCAGAAGCTCTCCACGAAGTACGCCATCCTTCCTCCGCCGCTCCGGCCACCGGCGAGCCCGGCCGCGGCCGCCGCAGCCGCCGAGACGCGACGGAGGAAACGGGCGCCGCGTTCCGCCCTTCCCGTGA
>CADDXX010000091.1:1459417-1547630 GCA_902810485.1 Alauda arvensis | reverse complement strand
GTGCGCGGCGGGGCGGGCGCGGCTGCAGGGCCGCGCTCGGAGCGCTCGGGGGAAACGCCGTCAGCGCCGCGGAACCGCCACGCTCAGCAGCAGCGCGCACGGGAGAGACGAGAATCCTGCTGYTGGGAGGTTCTTCATCCAGAGGGTGGCTGAGCACTGCAACAGGCTCCMCAGGGAAGTGGTCACAGCACCATGCCTGACGGAGTTCAAGCTTTTAGACTTCGTGTCCCGCTCTTAGGGACACGATATGATTCTTGGGAATGYCCTTTACGGGGCTRAGAGTTGGACTCGATGATCATTGTGTCCCTTCCAACTCAGAATATTCTGTGATTCTGTGAAGCGGCTTCACAAACAATCTCATTCCAGCCAAGTAGCATAAGGTCCTTGAAAGCAGGTGACGAGTCCTGCAGGGAATTCTGCTGGTAAAGCATAGTCTGCCCTCCTAACAGCATTGTCCCACAGGATTTTACAGTTCCAGTGGCATGCTCCTAATAAAGATGCACTTCATCTAAAACAAAAGTGTCTGGAGAAACTGATTAACTCAGGTCTCCACCTTCTCCAATGATGTCTGTAGACCCTCCATTGGCTTTATATAGAATATTAGCGGGGGTAAAGCCAAATTATTGGTCCAGAAGTCAAGCGCCACCTGCGGCCAGTCTGTACGTAGACTGCTCCTTTTCCATGTACCTATATAGTCTTTGTGGCAGAGCCAGCACCACTGGTCTCTTTCTAGGACTCCAGTTCTACCTCAGTAGGGTTATTCCTTGCTCAAGACAGCAGTTAGGTTTTCATTATTGAAAAATAGAGGGCCAGGTCTAAGCAGCAATGTGAGTGGCTGCAGTTCATTACCCAATGCGAACATGTGGTAAGCACTTTATCCATCCCAACTTGACCTGTGGTTTTGTCAGCACCAAGTTTTAACCAAACCAGAAAAAGTTAAGAAACTGATATTCTAAGCTGGGTGTTGAAGGAGCTCCCTTCCCCCTTATGGAAACCCTGTTAGTTCTGGTGTGAAGAACTTCACCTTCTTTTACATTGACACTAACGGGTTTCATATTTTGTTCTGTATATTATTAGATAAGGCATAGAGCAGAACATTCAAGTCATCCCTCAGAATTTGATGAAATCACAAGCTTGTATCAAATTTATTCTGAGTGAAGACTTCCATGAAAGAAAAAGTCTAGGGAAAATGTAGTTCAGAAGTTTACAAAGCTACAGAATTTCATCTRCCTTTACTAGAAATATTTTCATGGAAAATGAGCAGTATCATTCTGAGACAGTATTACAGTTATTTGTAAAGGGCTGTAGCTTTATTTCATCACTTCTGTAGCCCCATGGTGAGTTTAGAAGTTCCTTTCTTTCTGGCTATGTTCTCCAAAAGTTCCAGTGTATACCAAGCTTGATAACTTGTCAATGCAGACAAAACTCCTGTATCTCTTTCATTGTACAAATTTCTTTTAAAGTTCCAAGACCATTGGATCTGGATCTCTCTCTTTTGATAAGAGAAGCATGTGTACTGTCATTTTAAAAGTAATAATACATTATAGTATTGCAGATAAAGGTAAAACTTAACCAAAKGAAGGCCTTTGTAAAATCATGGCTCATTCCTGCTACTTCAGCTAAGTAGWAAAGGATGCTGGGGGTGACTCAGCTGAATTACAGGTACAAAAACAAGTTATGTAACTATTGTGTGTTCACATGATGGTGTATGGTGGTTGGTTGGATGATGCTTGTTGTACTTTAAATGTTTGTAACTGCTAAAAGCCTAACTGCTTAAAAAGGCTTGTTTTTTTGCAATGAAGGAATTGTCTTTTGCACCTGCCTGGGAACTCTGGGTCACTCTGCTTTGTAGCACTATAGGACTACATTTGAAGAAAACTTCTTTAGTTCTCTTTTTATTTAATATAAGTAAGCAGTCTGCATTATGATCTGATCTGAAAAAAAGGACATGATTATAGTACATTCTGCAGTGTGTATTGCAATCTGTAAGGACGTATACCAGGACAAAAAAATAGATAAATGCTGCATGAGCAGAGCTAAAGCTTTCTATCCCAAAGCAAACAGGGATCTTTCACAGGGACAGATACGATGCTATGAAGGAAGGAGTCTCAGGTTCACTTCTACATTTCACAGAAAAGTTCGTATCTTCCATATTTTCAAAGCTATATAGTTMTCCCTTATGTGCTCCTGTACTAGATGTGAAGCAACTGCTGCACTTCTTCAGCAATCTACGGTGACAGAAATATCAAACCCGTCCTCAGGTTTTCAACAGCTTTCTACATAAATTTGACTGACATGCACAGTCTAAATGTTAAGGCATGCTCCAGCAATAGGTGCAGTTATATATAAAAACAATATGGATTGTGATCAGGATCAAGATTACATTTTGAGATTTTTCTACATAGAGAAATCCATAATGGATTACTAAATGCAGARGCAATGTCCCTTATTCTGGAAGTCCCTGATCTGCATGTTAGTGAAGTCTTTGAGTATATTTTGTAATAGTATTTATTTTTGCAATAGTCATTCTTTAATCTTATCTTCTTCCCCAGGTATTGGCTGCCAAGGACAGGATACGAGGTTAGGTAGTATTTCTCTCAGTACATTCTTTTGTTCTCCTTCTGTAATGGAGGCAGAGAGAAAGGGACATTATTTTGAAAGCCATAAATACACAGTRTGTCCTGTATAATAAAACAAGAATTCCTAGCATATTTTCAGCAGTGTTCACAGAAGATCAAAACAGCTTTCTGGATTAATGATTTTTTTAMTAGTTTGAAAAAGCAGTTCCTCTCATCATCTACATGAGTGTAAGGTTAAARAACCATCACAACAAACCTCACTGGAAAGGTATGAAGAACTAAAGGGACATCTTGGCTGTACTAGTTCACTAGTTATATTTTACRTCTTGGTTTTAAAGCATTTAAGAAGAAACACTCTGGAATGAGTCACTTCACCTTACARGCTTAACCAACTATTTTTCACCAATAAGGAACGAATACGAGTAGGTGTAAGTGAAAAAATGAGGATTTACTAACAATTRGAATAGCAAGAGGCAAAGATTAACAGTAAACAACTGCTAGATACAATATTGCTACATCTCACAGGGTACCACCCCTCCAAGATGGCTCTCCCCAGCCGAGCATGTCTCATGGACAACGGGAAAAAGAGCGCCAGTCCTCCCTCTGCTCACTTCTCTGTTTATATCCCTGATGGCTGGAGTTCCAACTGGTATTCTCCGGAYCACAAAGCTAGAACTCGTGGAGGGACTTGGCTCATGCAGGAGATGGCAGGGCAGGCAAGGCAGGGCAGCTGGGCTGGAGGGGCTTGAGGTCTTCTCAGCCAGGCGCTGCTGGTGGAATTTGCCCTGAGGCAGACCAAGACCACTAACTGCAGCCCCACTGAGATGAGAAAAAAAAACAAACCCAAAAGACAACCCAAGCCCGAAAAGCCTCCACACTGCCTCGGCTCTATAGCAAGAAGCCAAGACCCAAATCAAGCAGCCWGAGTGAGAGCTCTGCCTCAACAAAAACGAAGAGCCCAGCAAGGCCAAAAATTAGGCGCGCTACGAGGCCGAGCTGCCTGCAAGGGACRACTTTAATGCCCACAATACCACCCACCCAAATTCCATTTTCCACCTGCAGGGTCTTAAAGAGATAGTAACAATTTCTGGGMACAGATAAATCTGGAATAAAGTGACATTTTGGGTTATCCATGGCAGAAAATAATGCTAGTTTTTGAAAAAAGTATGCTATTTGGCATTAATATGGGTTGAATACATGTTAAAGGAGGCATTGAGCTTCCCTTTCAGAAAAGCATCCCTGATCATGATGTTTGCAAACTGCATCTCCACGAATCCATTCTCCCGTATTTCCAGCTTCTGGTTTTGTAAGTGTTAATATYAACTTATTTTCAACAGAAATAAAGATTGTATTTTGGTTATTGTATTTGGTGTTAATGTATAGCAACTAAGTTAATTTGTTTTATGTCTAAGCCATCTGAAAATGAATTATAAACTCTAGGTAAAATAACCGTATTCAATTAACAGYAAAATCCTTAATACATGAATGTACAATTGAATGTACTAATTTTAAGATTTTAAAAATATACAAAAAATTACCAAAAATAACACCAATTATTACATAACATTGTCATAATGAATTGCCAAAGAGCCAGTTGACATTTAAGGTTACTTACAAATTAAAGGTCCTTATAAATTAAAATCCTACAGATTCAGGTAAAACACATACTCTTAACACTATACTTTGAAGATGATCTGAAGAAGCATATATAGGTATTTTATATACCATATATTTATTTCATATGCTACATTGAGAATATGCCTTGGAAAATGCATATTTTTTTTTCTTTCTTATCTTTGTCAAAAGAAATATTCAAAAATCTATAGGTGCATTTGAAAGACTACAAGCAGCAGAAGGGAATATAAAAAGCCAGAGTTGTTTGCCAATGTGGTGGAGAGCAAAAGAGGAAGTGAAGACAGAGTGAATTGTTAGCTAAATCCTTTTTCAAGAGTCATTTCAGTTTGGTTAGTACTGYCAGGTTACCTTGTAGGACTTGAAACTCACCAGGATTATGTTCTGACCAAGCAATGGTACCTGTGTACCTGCAGACACTACTGAGAAGTTTAATAATTSACTTGCTTACAATCTACACATTACCTTCCTCACCAGACATTTACTGCAGCCTTTTTGTACAGAAAGTGTAACAAAATCCCATAGCCAGAAGGTTAGAGCTGGTAAAGCTCAGGAAAAAAAAAATCTCCAAAACGAGATTATAAAGTTAGCAGCAAATACAACTTGAAATAATCTAGTCAAAGGAAATTCTCCCAGATAATCTTGAYAGAGGCTAAGCCCTTTTCTGAAATACATGCATACACTGAAAATGTAGACTGATGGGAAAACACTGCTGAGATTATTGCTTACATCACACTTTGTGTAGGATGGGTGTTTCTAATGTYATTTCAAAGTGTAAGATGAACAAAAATATTTGTCAACAGTCATAGCCATGTTATTACAATAAGAGATCAACTGAATCTCTTTAAACTTGGTGCAGTATTTCATCAAAGTTATTTCAAAGTTAGGAATAATACACATGTTCTGTTGAAGATTTGCAGGAACTTTTAATGGCACTGTTTTCTACAGTGCCATTAAATCCTTGGAATTATGGATTCCATTAGGCTGAATCATCTGACTCACTGTATAGTTAACTGCATGYTTCTATTGATCTGGACACCAAGCTTGATTGTATCCCTTTCATTAATTCAAATACTTAAGTTATGAAGCCAACAGCATTGTTTCACAGTGAGTTGGTGCTAATGGTTCATCTTCATAATTCTTCTGCCAAAAGCATGTCTCATCAAATCAACTATCAATCAAGTGGAAGGTTAGCAAACATCAGCAACAACAAACCAGAATAGCTGAGTGGTTGTAGATTCSATTTTAACTTCTTGTTCCATTTCAGTCCTGCATGATAAATTCTGGGAAATTTCTAACATATTCAGGAGGTGCATTACTACAGTAACACCATACTGAAATTTTAAATTTATATTGTATGTAAGATGGGGAAATAACAGGATAAATTATTATGCTGCTGTACCATAAAAGGAGTACATGCAATGCTTTGCTGAATTCATATTCTTGACACCTTAATATTTTTAAGATGACATACATGCTTACTTACCTGCAAATATGTCAATCAATGAACTTGGAGCAACAGCTKATTTGCTGTCAACTACTTAAAATAACCTAAATGAAAAAGAAGACTGAAGTATTTAATAGACTGAAATTCAATGAAAAGTGAAGAAATATGAAGTGTTTAGAAGAGCAAGCTCTGACTGCGTAACTACTTAGTACCAAGTACTCCAYAGTACACCACCTACTGTGGTGGTGTTCTGATGACAAAGATCTTCTCCACTCTTGTTATAATGTACAACAGAAAAGGTAATTGCTGGAAGAGTGTGAAGCCAAGCTAGTAAGATTATGTGATATCTCAAGAAAGTGTTCTGAAGATAGTATATATAAGAATAGATGGTGCTTGTGTTCTTAATAAACCAAAGACAGCTTTTAAGTATTACTATACTACCAGAAGGCTTGGGATTGAGTTCATGCAAGGCAGTAAATGAAATAATGAAAGATAYTGGTCTGGACAGGTATTTAGCTGCCTAGGTAGGAAGTAACTATTGAAATATTGTGMAAAAAGTGAAATGATTTGCTGATACAAATCCTTAATTAGGATTGAACATTAAAAATCAGAATGTCAGTATGAACAGGATGGTCAGTGAATGGCTTGTATTTGGGCAAAAGTAATGCTATGTGAAAGTGATTCTCACCTTTGATTCTTAAYATCCATGGACTAACACAATACCCATTAATGGCAGCCACCAGCTTTAGCAAATAGAGAAACCATGAACGTCAGTGTCCTAATCACTTCAGTAAAACTCTTAAAGCCTAATTATTTCTGAAGAKGCACAGTAATGATTTGGAAGGCTTCCTGTTTGCTCACGCAGAAAACATTTGTGGTTTATTTTTTGTGTTGTTTTTCTGTTTTAGTTTTTTTCTGGTTTTTTTGTGTTTGTTTGTTTTAAAGATACAAAAGCAGCCAAGATGCCTATGGGTGTTGATTAGAATAACTAAACTCTGAGTTATTACATCAGGCAATTGCCTGTGTTAAACACTGCCTTTTTATGGAATGAGAGCTACCTGAGTGAATGCTTACAACTCAATGAGAGCTATGGTCTAAAGTTCTGGCTGGCTTCTATCTGGTTTTGGTCCAATGATGACAACAGGTTTGRTGTGCAAGTAGAAGGGAGATGGAGACAAAATTAAAACTGGCTACACATTCCTATGGCATAGCACTACTAGAGAAAGTGATGTAACTGTCTTACTGCCTTATGCTAAGATACGTAAATTTAAAAAAATGAATACTTGAATTTTTAGTTTGTCACACGGTTAATCTGATCTTCCAAAGGTAGAAGGAAAATATATTTACATGCATGATTCCTAAATATTTATTTGAGTATGTACATTTCAGAATGAAAAACCTATGTGCAAGACAATGACCATCAATAYGTTAAGGAGAAAAAAAACTCCACCATGTACAATGACTCAATCTCCATTTGAGATAATGATTTTATTAAAAGAATACACTGAARTATGTGTTTCTAGGAAGAAAAATACATAAAAATGTAGTTGTAAACCAATTTTGCATTGATTTTGGTGGTTTTGTTTATGAGGAAAATCCCTTTTTTAATYCTTCATGACATTTTGAGTTTTCAAACAACAGAATCCTTTAGTTTCCAAGAATTTCTCAATAAGTCAACATAAATGTAAAGYTAAAAGATGTTTGAGAAAACTGCAAATTAAATATATACTACCCTGTAAAGACATTACTTAACAGTAATTCCAGGGTAAAATGACAGGTAAATAAATCTCACTTTCCTTTGTGTACTTTATCACAGAAACAAAATTCAATTTTCTATTAAGCACAGAGGGCGCAGAGAGAAATAATGAAGAATTTTAAAATATTGGCATAAGTCACAGTAACACTGCAGTAGTTATGCATCCAAATTAACCTGTATGCTTTAAATACAGGAAGACTTCAACTTCCCCTGCATATTTAACACAGGAAATTTATGACTGTCCCCTTTGCCAAGGGGCACTAAGAAGAGGAAAAAATAGGTAAAACTATCAGTGTAACAACATTTGGTTTGATATATTTTGAAGTATGGAAATATATATTTTCATGTATTTTAAAATTATAAATTAACTTTTGAAAAGCAGTACTTATACCTGAAGACATCTTATAAGTCTTATCTATAGATACTTCAGGTATAAGTAATACTTATACCTGAAGTATCTATAGATAAAGATAAACATATATAATAAATACTTCCATTTTACTTTTCACAATTCAAATTGAAGTCTGGTAGACAAAGAGTTGTTATCACCAAAAAAACCCCCCTAAGAAACTGTGACTCAAATATAATTCCTTATATGACTTCACTTATATAGCTATGTATTTGTACATGTGCAGTATAATTACATCTGCTTTCCTTAAATTGGATKGATTATAGGAAACTACTATAGTCTGTCATTATTCAGATTAACATTTGGGTGTCTTTTGAGAGGTTTCAATAGTCCATACTGCTCATTTTATGCAGAACAAGGGTAAATGCCTGTGGAAGAACAGTCCACAGTATGTTTCACTGTGACTCATTCTGGGATAACAAAAGCTACCAACAACTCCATTGTGAGAATTTAACGTACATAAATTACTTTCTACACAATCTATGCCTATTGAAATGTTTCTTCATTTAAGTACAACTTTAAATGTCTTTTTTTTTTTATAAATACCATGATGTACAATTAGATTTCAAGCCTTTGAACCATTCCACAAGCTTTGCAGCATTCATTTCCCTTACACAAAATGTACTTTCACCCTTTTCATGTTTTTAAGTAGARGTAGTAATTAACCCAAGACTCAAAAATGAGTGGCCACAGCTTAAAATCAGCCTTTGAGCTGACAGTAGAAAACCTGAACAAAACTACTGACAGCAGCATGCTGTCAGAACATAAGGTGAGTGGGAATGTCTATYTGAAAGAACGCTACACTTCCCCAGTCCCCTCCCACACAGCCACTGATGTGTTCAGCCACCAAGAATTGGTATTTCTGCTAAGCAGCTTGGTCTCTATGCTGCTGTTCCATGGCCTTCTCTTGTTTCTGGAAATGGAAGTCCTTCACTAAGCAGTTTCAGCAAAATATGCAGCAATCAGTTTCTACTATAAATTTCATTATAGCAAGTACTTATGTCTATACATTTTATTGCCATATTAATGTCAGTCAATAGCATGTAGACAACTGAGACCATGATGTACGTCTAGCACAGATTGCTCATACATTGTAATCACTAAGTTCAACAAAATGTTCAATAGATAACCAACYGTTAAATATCAGAAGTGAACCTAAWATGTTCAACTCCACATTGAAAGAGTAGATTGAAAGAAACAGTTGTTTCATATTTTAAAGACTTCTAAACTAGAACTTTCTGAAGTTCTGTATGGACAGCTCTTTAAATAGTCTGTATTACCATRATTCCATGAAAGCTAGATAGAATTAGACTAAGACCACTGCAAATTTTGGTTCAAGGTCTTGAATAAATTTAATTACTAGTTTACTYGTTGTTTAATWATTCACATGATTGATAACCCAGGAAATAAGTACACAATTTTTCTCCCCCATTTAGTCAGACTTAACAAGTATCAACTATTTAAAGAAACATAGTTAACATTTCTCAGTAGTAGTTACCAGTTATCACCCAACAATATCACGAAATAATAAGGTTATTATTTCAATCCACCTAAACCTCCTTTATTATACCTTGATCTGCCCTCAAGCAGCATGAAGTATCTATACTAAAGTAACATTAAATTATCTAAARACCATTCTCTTCCAGATAATGAAAATCCTTAGATTTTCCCCTAGATCCCAGAAGAGTGCACTACTGGGTCAGGCAAAACATAAATTGAACAATAAATTTAAATCATTCATCAAAAATTGGAATGCAACATCTATATTTCAACAACTTTATTAACATAGTCAAGCAGTGATTAACATTCACATCTATTATGTCACATCATACAAATGTAAATACAAAATTACTACAGTACAATATATATTCTCTGCATGATCCAAAATATTTGGTGGCCCCAAAAACTCTTTTAAAATTCAGCAGCTTATCAAAAATTAAAACCATATTCTATTTAAAATGGAGTTCTGTTAGCACATAGGCAGACTTCAAGAAATATCACTCAATTTAGTACAATTTGAGAGGTTGCAGGAGGATATGTTTGAAGGAAACATTCCAACATTGTGGCAGATACAGAAACATAAGATTTAAAGCTCTCAAGCAAAACTTATACAACCTAAGTTGTCAGCAGAAAGACTGGGTCACCTTTCATTTAAGACTATTTTGTGTACTTCATCCAATTTAAAATTTTAGAAGTCTCTAGTATCACTAAGTCATACAATGTTTAACATAACTATCTATCTCTTTCCACAAAAAAAAGGTACTACACTGCAGATTTCAGCCAAATAAACCTACTAATACCAATCTTTTCATTCTCATTGCTGTCCTCACAAAAAAACACCCAAACCTTCTCAATTTTGTTGCTCACCCAGAATAAGGAAATAGATACCTAAAGTGAAAGTAGCACAACAGAACAAGTTTATAGAAAAATGATACTATACTGTAAGTGCTGAATTCTTTGAGATGTGGATTTGGCTTACTTAAGCATACTGTCACACCACACAGGGATTCATCCTATAGAGCCATTTCAAACTTCCCTCATTTACATACATTCAAGCAAGTGAGTATCACTATTTTAGCAGAATATACAAGGCAAGCAAGAAGAGTACTTGCCTCAGTTCCCCATTTAAAACTGGCTTGCTCTAACCATTAAGTGCAAAGAGCAAGCATCAGTGGCAAACAAAATGCAGTTTCTACTGAAGAATACATAGAAGACTGATGGATACAAATCATCGTGGAGAATGCATAGGTGAGTGAAATACATAGCTACTGAACAAGCTTTATTTATTTAAGGTGAGGTTATGTAGTATTATAACAAATACGTGTGCAAACTACATCAGCATCTATCTGAGATTAACTGTAGGATGTTTTGCCATGTCACTGTGGAGCTTAACCTTTATCTAAGATAAAAAGTCTCACTTTAGACCCTATATAAAAGCTTTATGCATCTATCATCCTCATGAAAGAGATCATATGGAAGCAGTTAGTGTTAAGTTACAACTTCTCTCCTTGAAAAAAATCTGAAACAAAATATTTCCAATTTAATGTTGCATTTAAAGCATTTTTAAAAGGAATTTTTCAGTTGTTTGAATATGGATGCATTCTCCTTAAGGGAAGAATGTTTTTGCACCTTATCTGTTAATACATTCAATATGAATAATATAGGTGAAGCAAAAGTCATTATTGTCCCCACAGTAGAAGGTTAATTTAGAGTAAGTTTAAGCAAAAGGAGCTGCCTAAATGAAATACGTAAACTGATAAAATTACAACACATTTTTATTAGCATGTGTTCTGAACAAAAGGAGTATTCACCTGAGATAAAGCTAGTATTTGAATATTTCTAAGTAGCAATGAGTTTTGCTTGAGGAAASCCACTTGAAGTTTTAAAATATACATTTTACTATTATACAATATATGCAGTTTAAGTACTTAAGACTGATGCTAACATAAACGTCCTAAAAAAAAAATCACAGTGTGTATCAATATTAKTAGTTACAAAATTTATGCTACTTCATAACTTTTAAAAATTATTATGATTACAAATTTTAACCTATTCTTCTAAAAGTGATGTTCTGAGTACAAGCTTTAAGGAGCAATGAACTAAAGCATTCGAATTAGCTTCTTATAATTTAAATATATACATACTCACTGATTTAGAAAATAACCAAGCTTTGGAAAAAAAAAATACAAAACTGATTACTTTTGCTTACACTGGTTAAAATAAAGAACAACTCTAATCTGTTTTCCAAAATGAAATAAGCGGTTTCCTGACTGTGTTACAAAAAAAATTTAAYATTGAACTTCACTTAAGACTAATTTAACAGCAATTTTGAACTGCCAAAAGGATGCATTTATAAGGATTTTGAATACACTTTCTGTTACCAACTTAGGTTGATCAGCAGCTTTTWTTCACTCTCAGAATCCTTCAAAAAGGGAAACTCAAAACAGGAAAAAGGCATATATAAAAACAGTAAACACTGACCTCCTGAGGTTCCTACAACAAAATTATTCAAGTAGAAAATCTACACCATTACGTAGCAGCGGCTATTTCTGTAGTTTAGCACACTAACAGCACTTTTTCAGTGTGTAAGGAACAAATGAAGGAAGCCGTGCTTTTAGCATGCCAAGAGGCAGAAACACTGGAATGTAACAAAGACAAACTCACAATTCTACCAGTATAAACATTCAGTCAACATTCAAGAACTGTCAAGACTACACCACAAGAATTAAGATGCTTTTAATATATCCCATGATGCAATAATTCAGTTTTAAATATTAATGCTGTTTCAGAACTTATCTTACCTCACATTACACCCTAAAAGGCTTCTGCAAATCTCTGCGCTATATAACGTATTAGGAATATGGTTTATTTGCTTTAAAATATACCATGAGAGAATTACTGATACAAGAGACTATTTTGTTTATTCCTGTACTGGTTATTCCTGCCCTTCTGAATTATTTTCCTTGTTGTCATACTAGATCTGTTCACATCTGTACAAATACATATTAAAACAAATATGTACAAAAGTGGCATCCTAAGMTAATCCAAGGTGAGGTGAAGTGGTTTTATTTGGTTAAAGGGGCTTTCTGAAATTTAAGAAGTTTAGTTAAACCCAGATTTTAGTTGTTATGCTACTATATTATTTGGGTAGGTTTTCTATTCTACAAACATTTTAATGTCATTTTTCTGAAACTCTTCCCTAATGTTCAAACACACTTAAAGCAAGTTCATGTCTAAAATAATATCCCACCTTGCTAAATGTTAAGCAGGGATGTTCCCTTTCAAAATTAAAGGTTTTCAGAATTTATTCTTTCTAATTTACATCAGAGTTATTAGTTGAGAAGGTATTTTTGGTTTGCTAACAAAGTAATGTAACTTGAAAGTAAGTTATCACATGCAATTTTGATCAAATTGATTTAATACTATGTACTGGCATTATCAAACGTATTTCATACAGTACATGTCCTAAGTATGCTTCAGGCATAAACCACTAAAATTTGCAAAGCCAAAAAAAACGGGGGGAGGGAATGTAAAACATGCATGTGATCATGCATTGGAAAAAAAAAAGTCTAAAACTCTTTAAACTGCATTTATAGGTTCACACCCACACAGCTCAAACTTCAGTGCAACAGCTAAATCATTCAACAGTCAAAGAACAGAATCATGCAAAGAAGAGCAAGTTCTTAAAAAATCCCCAACCAAAAAAAACCAAAAAGCAAAACAAAACAAACAAAAAAACCCAAACCAAAATAAAAAAACAACAAAAACAAAACCCCTCAAACCAAACCAACATCCCCAAAACTCCAACATCCCCAAAACTCCAAATCAAACTAAAAAAGCCCCCAAAAAACCCCACAATTCCTTCCAAGACGCCCCAAAATACCCAAAACAAAAAACCAACCAAAGAAAAAAAAATTAAAAAAATAAAAACCCACCAAAAATAAAACAAACCAAACAAACAAAAAAAAAAAAAACCCAACCCAAAAAAACCCAGAAAACCAAACCAGAAAACACCAACTAAACCAAAAACTGTTATCCAGTATCCATTCTGCAATGCAAAGGTGAGAAACTAAATCTACAAAAAGGCTGTTATGGCTTAATTTTGTTTTGCAGATTAATAATGCAGCACTTGAAAAATGGAAAGGTGTGGCTTTACCTCTGACCAGCAGAGTTAAAAATCTCTCCATTTTCCTTGATCATCATGGGATACTCTTTAGGCAATCTAAATTAATAAAGACTTGCCACTTTCAGATGGACATAAGATCAAGTGTACCAGTTAGGATTTCACATTCACAGTACATAAGAAAATACACATGGAAGGAAAAGTAAAGCGTTAACTTAACAAGGATTTATTCACAGGAATACATGTAAGTAGAGAAAAAAAACACAACAGAAAAGCTAAACAAATGAAATGAAGAGGATCCAAACCAACTTTCACTCTGTAGCTTTAAACTTGCACCCTTGTGCATTTAACTACAYGACAAAGGGCCACCAACATGCGCCAATACAGTGTAGATACCCTGCATTACATCCATTAACTTAAACATCTCTTTTAAGATCATGCTTTGAACAAAAAGAAAGCGTAGAAGGTAATACGTTGAGTGGGAATAAACACAAATATAGCAATCCTGTCATCAACTTCTACAATTGTCTTTACGTGCCAACTAACATTTATGCAGCCTTTAACGGGTCTTACCATGTAACTCATTTTAGAGATTCTGATAAAGTCACTAGTATATAACCATGCAGAAAGCACATCACACTGACAGCACAGAGGCAAATATTTTGCACAGCTATATCAGCTTTCCACATTGTGCAGGTTACACACAATACAATATCAATCTTATTCTTAACAGATCCTAAAAAGGTATTTCAAGGCCTAATTGTTAACTACAGTACTTTATATCTATATTCTTAATAAAAATAATTTCCACTGAATCTTAAAAAGGAATTTTAAATGCAGGGCTATATTGAATTGGTAAACTGCAACACAAAACTGGCGCAACATAGGTAAATGTATACCAATTTCACTCTATGTGATGCAAGCATGCTACTTTCCCACTAATTAAAATTACTTCTGATCACTATGAGCCAGAATGCATGCCTGAACCTTAAACTGCAAGTTAAGAATAATGCCTTACTCTAGAAATCAAAACTAACAAAGTACAATAATAAATCATATCCACTACCTTGGTTGTTTTTCTTAACGTAAAAATTAAGATGTCAATCTTTCCTTTGCAGTGTCCCTCTCCTTACCCCAAAAATGAAAGGAGCGACTTATTTGGCAGCTTGCAGGTTGCTTCATTTTGTCCAAGTTAACCTTTATTATTTTACGATGGGGTTTCTATATTGTACACTGCAAGTGCCTGTTCCTAGTACAGACACAAGCTGCATTTTAACTGTACTAACTTCGTTTGTGTAGTTCTTCATTAACATGCAAATACCTAGAAATCCCCTCAAGCAGGATGAAATAATGTAGAAAACCCTTACTTAAAAAAACAGAAAACAAAAAAGAAAGCCTTTTACTGTTTGTGACCCCCATTCTTAGGTTTCCTTTATTGTGCGCAAAATATTTTTCCTCTTTACGTATCCCTAAGGTTCAATTATATGGTTTCTTATTTTGGTACAAATCCCCACAATATTCCAGAATGTGCTGTTTTGTGACTAGATTCTTTTTTTTTCTTCTTCACATCCAGTGCAGAGGTGTAATAGGAGACAGATTTCCACCCACAAAGGCTCCAGATGTTAAAACATTTCCCAACATCGACTTAATACAGTGACGGCAACACCTCCCTCCCGCCCCTCCCAGTAGGGTTGGGATTGTACTGTATTCCCTACTGGTTTACCCTTCCCCCCAGTAAAGGGTAACATTTTCCCTGGGTGCAGAGGCTCCCTCATAGTCTCCCAGACTGAAGGACCTGTAAAAGGAAAAGATAACGGTATAATTAAATCTTACCTTGAACCTAAGAGTCTGTTTCACTGGCCACTAAGTGACAACCTCTAACTTAAAACTGGATTTATGCCTAATGTTCCCTTTTAMGTCTGTTAAGAAACCAGCACATTTGTATCAGATAAATTACTATTCATGAAACAACAATATATGCTTTGAAGCTACATTGACATTTCCACTATTGTGCTAAACTTAGATTTAAGATAAAAGCAGCTCTATATATTCTAACCAGCTTTTCCCTTTTTCGCATAAAATTATGAGGTAGTTATGACATTGAGAAAGAATATTAAACACATCTGCAACTGGCCTAGCAGCTTCCCATTTGAGTGGTTAAAACAAGATAGCCACAGCTTATCTGCAGTTTAAACTGAGAATAATGGCGCATTTTATCACTTTGGTTTCCTTTTCATCAGGAGGAGAGAACACCCTTATGTTAGAAGTAAAATACCCTCATTTATAAGAATGTAGCTTTTTTATTTTTAATCCATCATTCCAAACATGKAATGCAAATAGGATTTTTTGTGACCCTGACTTTGAAAAAATATTAGGCTGACTTTTAAATAGTTGTCCAGGCCAACACTAAACAGAACTACATAACTCACTCTCCTAATTTCAGTACAAAAATTCTGCTAGAAGTATCAAATTTGTATAAATACTAAAAAAAACCAAACTTAATTCACTCCGGGTTTTTTGGTAATATAATAATCTCTTCATTGTATTACACGTGGGGAATTTGCTTTATACAACATACACAGGTAGCATACRAGGCAAGGTGGTATAATAATAGAGCTAACTCTGGAATGCGCTTTCACTGTTCTTCATTGAAGCTGAATGATTCTCCACACATTAGAAGCATCTAATAATTCTGAGCTGACACACAAAATGGAACATGGCAATAATAAACACATCAGCCTCCCCCAAACATCAAGCTTTACAGTTACTGTAGTTATTAGCATAGCGTTCTTTTTTCAAGGGAAAGATCATTTAATATGTAGTTAGGAGGCCATTAGACTTCTCATAGGTAGTGTGTTAACAAACCTGCTTTCTTATCCCAGAAGAGTATTCCTGACCACATCTGCCATCCATTAATTCATAACATATAAGGTAGCCGGTGTCTTCAGTATGATAACTTGAGGATCATATTCATCCTTTTGCTTATTAAACTTGAACCAGCACTTGGTTATACCTGCACTTTCAACTTTCTTGATAAACTAGCATGTGTATCACAGACTGTTTTTCTTTCTTACTTTCTTTCTCTCTCAATAGCAATAAAAAATCAGACAAGTGCTTTTGCTACAGTCAACATCATTTTAGGTGTACTATCACCCCTTCTTTCTTCATCTAGGAAGGAAAGATACCTCCTCCAGTGTAGCTCAACAATTCTAGACTAATGAATTCATTTTTTTTCATATGATGCAAACAGGGAGGAAGTCACAGCTCTCTTTGACAAGCAAGACTCATGCTTACCTCTAATTATGGGACTGCAGCTACAGTGCATGAGGTTAAACTCCATAGTAAGCTGCAAGGCGCTCTTTTAAGGGAAGAGGAAACTGGTCAGAGAAACGCCTCCAATTCTCATCCCCAACTTGATTTTTAAATCCATGAAGAATCTACAAATGAGAAAGGGGAAGTCAAAATAAGCAAAAAACAGAGGGTACGTTATTTACTAGCCTCATATACAGTAMGCCACAAACTGCTGAGTTGTACACCTGGCAATTTGAATTCTCCAATATCATACTGAAATTCTATAAAGAAGCAAATGAAGTAGAGCAAGGTCTTTCTTAATAAGTTTCTTTAAAAGTGACATAAAGAATATAGCTACCCACAAAAACTAGTGTATGTATATGTATTTATATCTGTTTTTAATAGATAACTTAAAACCCAGGGTTAAGCCATTTCAGAATGTTTATCTATATTTTTCACATAATTTTTCATCCATTCATCCATCCTATCAGCTGACACWGTTCACGTATTTTAAGACTACTGTGCTCACACTTATTTTTTTAATAAATGTGAAGTTTATTGTGGGAAGTTGAGTTAAACAGCAGCCTGCTTTTGACAGAATGAATACCTGTCAATTTCTAGCACAAATATAAAATCTTTGGGAACTCTGTTTTCTGCATRGGACCTGTAAGACAACTTCACTAAAAATGAAGCTCTTAAAATCTTCTTTGTTTTGAAAGAACAGGGATCCAGTCAATGGCAATCAAAAGCAAGTGAAAGAGGAAAGCAAATCATCTACAGATTTCRGTCTGGACCTTCTGACGTAATAAACTAACTGAAAATGAAATTACACTATCAGAAAAAAAATCTAAGTATGCTATCTCTTAAAACAGCAACATTAGAAAGCTCAAAAGCAGACAAAATCATTGTTCCTCACAGAAAATTGTACCAAGAAAATCTCAAGTTTTGTTTACCCTTTTTACACTCTGTGTAACTGAATTGTGGAACAGTCTGTCATGAATATATCCTCAAATAAAAGGCAATGTGTCAAAATTCACTGTGCCTTTTCTAGATCTAATGTTCCTTGGAAGGAGGCTTTTTACCTGAGAGAACTAACTAGGACAGCRAGACTTCTGTCTCTGCTCTTAAAGACGGATAGAAAAGTTTTAGCTTCTGACTTGATGCTCACACATGCCACTCACTGAAGAAAAAACGCCAATACTGACCCATTATCAGATACTTAAGAATATGCTCCATTTTTGCTTTAAGAATATCATGAACCTTACTTTAGACATGGAACTTCCTAAAAATGGGGAATTCACTTTAGAACTTGTGAGGAGAACTACTTCTCCCTCTCTCCATTTTTTTTTAAAGACACTAGTGCCAAAATRCAATGTATCACATTGTGTGGGGCTTTCTTCGTTTTTTGCTTACTTAATAAAAGGCAAACAGTCCTTTTGTTTAAATTCTACTGACACTTTGCCTAAGGATGTATTCTTGGGTATAACTGTATGTTAGCTTCTTGAAACTTATTCAACCAAGTGGGATTCTGAGGAGGATTAAGCAATCTCATATTTTCAGCAGGAGTTAAGAGAAACAAATAAGATACCACTATGGTATTTTTAATTTGAAACTTACGTATGTCTTCAAAATAAAAYAGCCATCTTTGTGGCAAAAAAGTCTTGAACCATACAAATCTCATTTTCTGAAAAAAAMCCCCAAACATTCTTACACGTAGTATAAACTCCCCTGTTCTTCCAAATGCAGGAAAAACATAGTAGGCTGGACATTATGAAAAGCTATTTGAGGATCATTATCCCTTTAAGAAACAACTCAAGTGAACTTTGCAACTATTTGAAAAAGTTTGGAATAATCCATGTGTATTTAAGAAGATACAGGTTAAAAAAATCAGGATTTTCATGTTGCTTTGTCTGACAATTAATGACCTTGCATGAACCACASAGGGCAGAGAAACCACCGTGACCACAAACACAGTAAGTGCTAGCAATGAAACAAAGAAAGAAACCAGAGGATGTAAAACAACCACCACTAGAACATACTGCTACCTTATCAACCTTACCTTACAGAACATGTCTCGAAGATCATCTTTTGGGCTAATCCATGATGCAACAGCATCACAAAAAAAAATAAAGTCCTACAAGATTAAATATTCATATAGGTTAGAAACCTCAATTTATACATCCGAAAACAATGCTTGATGTTCATTCTGTGAATCGTGGATGGTCTTTAATCCTAATTCACAACTGCTTTTGTTTTTATGTATTTATTTTCCACTTAATTCAGACAATGGTAAATTACTGGATGCCTAAATGTTCAGCAACAGAAATTGCTGACTGTCTTAAATTAAATCACAGTGAAACCAATCCCAACTCTCCCCTCTACACCACACTAGTATAACTTTAATTCTTTCAGTACACATACAAACACAAGATCTACTTACTTTAGTCACAAGCAACAAATGCATCTCTTACACATTTCAAATTAGGGGAAAAAAAAAGCTGCCTTATTTCTTTAAGTAATTTTTTTTCTGGGACACAGAGAACATTTATCATACAGGGTCAAAGCTAAAGTCACCTCAAAATTCCTATAGTCCATTCATTTGTTGTCATGCATTACCTCATCCTACAACAACACCAGTCTTGAAAAATAAAGTTGCTAATGCACATAATAGGATCTAAGGATGAAGACTGGAGACGAGATAGGAGTTAATGAAATGGGTCCTTATTTAACCCCACTCTGTAAGCTACATGAATGAACAAACAGTAGAAGACTGAAATGTAAAGTACAGTATAAGACCTAAATGAAATGAACTGAAAATTTCAAAACAAGGTAAATACTCAATTTTTGTGTTTTAGGAAGAACTCCAGGCAGAGAAAAGAGAAAGATCAGTTTTGTTCTCCTGTTAGAAAATATTATATTGATATAGCTTTACTTTAGAGGTGTGGAGACTAAAGATCAAGTCATATTCTATTCTTCAACTATACCATTTATTTTAAAGACATGCATGTTCATTGTCACACTGACTATTTATCCAAAGTTGAAACAAAATCTTCCCTACGCAAGTGTTAAGAAYGAAGGGGTGGTTACTGGTTTTGTTCTGTTTTGTTTTAAAAACTAGGTAACATCTGGAAAATGGATTTAAGAATGTAAACTTTTAACTTATACTTGCATATAGATCCTGACCACAACCTGACAAAAGTATCAAAACAGTAATTTTAATAAAAGTTCATTGCCAGTAAAAGAYAAAAACCGATCTTATCAATACTTCTCCCATTTCCTTTTTAGATAAAAAATTACTGAAGCATCATGATACAGGTCATTCACAATACAAACATTTTGGGCTCCTTGATCTCAAAGTTACATCGTGTACTGCAGGGACTCTCTTCAAGGTGAACTTTCTCACACTCCACATACAGCTTTCACTAAATTTCACATGAGTAAAGAAAAGTTAGCATCTATTAATGAATCTTACTTGGACTACKCCACTGGGGTTGACCGTAATCATGGTACATATCCCACGGAATGCTGAATCCTTTTCCTCATTGTCTCTTATGTTTCGCAGAGAGGTGCACCTAACAAATTGGAAAGTACAACTTAGATAACTAYTACTTTTCTTCAATCAAGCCGAAACTAGGTGACAGTATCTGATGGAATAAGTCACACTGATAAGATGATCTGAAACACAATTTTGAACACTTGTTGCACACAGTTTTTACTAGCATAATCCCTTTAGGCATCACCTCCAGAACGTGGCTTTTTTATTATTCTGTAGTCAGAAAGTGTGACCTCTATTCCATTAAATACAAAAGAAACATGTATCTGAAATACTTRTAGAAACTATCATTATTAGAAGCAGAACATAAAATACTGTCACAGTATGAATTATGTCAGATACCACTTACAGAACAGTTATTGAACTTTAACAGCAGCAAGCAAGCTATTTTATACGTAACAAATCTATAAACATATATTCCTTACAGCATTTCAAGCCTCGGACTGAATTTTAGGTAATGCACAGTTTAAATTTTACAGTATCTGCATGCATTGTATTATCATTCTGGTGGATTTTAAAATGCTCTTTCATAGTCAAGCTTTAACACAGCAAGCATGTGACAATCTTATCCCATGCATAAATTAGTCGTTAGCCACAACATAAAGAATACATGACGGTGCTACTAAAAACTCACAAACCTGATAGGACAAGATTAGTCACATGGTTGGCAATGATTAAGGATTGAGATTTTGTAACCAACTGAAAATATATCTAAAAGTGAGATAGAGAGAAGAAAGAAAGAAAGAAAGAAAGAGAGTGAAGAAAAATGAATTAAAAAAAAAAAGATTGAATAATACACACCAGGGTCTTATAAACTGCTGTAGCATGGGGGCCACCTCTTGAGGACAAACGTAACCAAGACGACCAATTGTTATTGCTAAGGTAACGCAATCACGGTTATACACCACCAAACGCCAACCAAGACATGAGCAAATGAGGGGGGAGGAGAAAAAATAAAGAAAAAACAACAAATAACTCAGAAACAGAAACCAACAGAATCTGTGTATGATAATAAACATAAGATTTCACCAGTGCTGTTTATTACCACCCCCTAAATAAGAGGCAGCAACATACATGGTATACTCTCCAAGGTAAAAGAAAAATYAAAGAAGTATGAGAGAACACCAAAAACACAATTTTAAATCCAAAGGCTTTCTGATGTAAGCAGTCATTCTGTCCCTCTTTAGAGTAATCATTTGCAGTACATTTACCTCTACACATTTGAGGTTTTTATTGAAATGTACTATAATGGGTATTTTTCTAAAAAGGAAATTAATCATTTTCAGTTTTAGTATCGAGTATTCTAAACATTTTATTTTATCCAATATTTAGCATTCAAGGTTTTCATACACCTGTCAGTAAAAATACATTTCCAAATACTTTTACATGGAATTTACTGTGGTCTGTCTGAAAATGCTAAATAGATGGAACACTTCTCAAAGAGTAACCAATGTTTGTCTTCCTCATAATYTTATAGAGAATTTAATTAAAAATGGTTGCTAACTCAAAGCAACTGACTGCAGAACACTAATTCTTTAATCCTAATATTTCTCCTGCTCACAAACATTTTCCTTGTAAGATTTACAAGAATCTGACTTCTGATWCCAAAGCAAGAGGACACATGAAAAGCAAAATTGCTTCACCACATGATGAGGTAGGTTGRTTCTTTGTTCTGAGGGTCAGATCGAAGAAAGTATCATTATGCAAATGTGTTTTAATGGTGTTTGCTCAACTCACAAAAGATTAATCTTTAGAAAAAGGAGAGGGTGGGGAATAATGTATCAGAATTACTTGAAGCAAAATACATGAATAATACTAAAATCCAGCAGATTTGTATGAAGCAGAAAAAGGAAACCTATGTTCAAGGGACATACTATGCAACACTCTAATTAACAGGCATTTGTGAACAGTTTCATGAAACATGCAATAAAGCAGATGATGCTTTCTCAAAGAAAAGTTTGGTGTAGGATATACTAGCAGTCTGAAACATATTATTCCATATGATGCAGCTCACTGTTAATGTACTGGTGTACTTGATTTCCATATACAGTGTCTAAACTTTTTTCATATCTTACAAAACTTCACTTAAGTTCAAATGAAAACACAATTTTAAGTTTAATCTATAAATTCTTACAGCTACAGGCTGAACAAGGAATAGAAAYCTCTGTCAACTTGTGTTTTCCCAACTATTTTCATAATAAATTACACAGCAAGCTATAGCAAAGTCAGTAATATTCTTGGACATACTAGTGGCACAAAACAAAATATCCCACAACAAACTTATAATAAGTACACCACACTCAACATTTATTTGCAGTTATCCATCCACATTTAAAATAACTATTAAGAGAATAATTAAAAAAAAAAATCAGTGTTTGGATGCTTCCAAAAATTCTCTTAACAATGACGGAAGCATACATTTAACTATTGGATGCCTCTCAGTTACAGGTATTGCACATCCATCAGTGCAGAGGAGGGGAATCAGGGCAGGGATAAGGAAAACTTACATTGTTATACTTTTATAGTACTATACTGTTACACTATTCCATGGTAATTTCACAATCAGGTATTTGATTAAAAATTTTCTTTTCAAAAAGTRGTACCTATTATATGCCATAAAACTAGGTAAATTTTTATTAAGTTCACCTTCCATACTAAATGGGATAGAGGGGCAGAAAATGTGCAGCTTTTAAGTTTAGACAATACTGAAGGAAAAATATGCTTTGCAAAAATTCTCTCCAAATCACCTCGTTTTATTCAAAAAGTATAACTGTACCACTGTATTTGCATCATATTCAATCATGTCAGATACAACAACTAAACTGTCATTTTCTTACAGGACAGTTTTCAAACAGAAGGAAAAAAAMCCCTCAGTTAGTATCACATTATCTATAAATTTTTGGTCAAGTATGGAAGGTGCTTTTCATACCAGAACATGCCCTCTATAAATGCAAAAGAAACAAGCCTCAGAAATTCTAATTCAGTAAGGTATTTGGGAATTACTCCCAATTYGGAATGCAAAGCCAGAACATAAAACATGCATGCCATTATTAGAATTCTTTTCAGGAATTTGTTATTAAGCGACCAGGTAACAGAAATTAAACATAATTTCAGTTATGTGGTAAAACTGCCATCACAGATCTAGATTTTTGTGCACGATTTTGTAAGTTKATTTTTTTTTWAAAAAAGCATCTTTTGTAAATTCAAAGTTAATTGTTTTATTTATGCCAATTACATTTTTTCCAACACTAGACATATATATACAGTACACGTGTAAGGACATGCATACATCAAAATCAGTGAGGAATTAAGTCCTAAGTGTTACTGCATACATCTGTCATATTTAATACATAAATAAAACTGGAAGAATTATAAACAGATCATAAATAGATATAAGAAATGCTATAAAAGGAGAAAGCAATTAGAATCTAGATATATGATTTGCTGCAAGACTGAGACTTGTAAGAGCTTGTGCAAAACAGAGTTGCTTTTGCTTATAAAAGCCAGGTACATAACAAAATCAGTTCTGGTGTGGTTCCTCTAAGTAATTTCAAAAAATAATTATTAAAAAAAAATTCTGATTCCCTTCACCATGTACAGGTTATTTTTTGGGTACCTGTGTTCTCTAACAACGTCTTTGGTGTGTTGGGTCTGTTTATTATTTCTACAAGCTGGTGCAACACCATTGGAATATAAGGCTGCATTTCTATACCTGAAAAAAAAATTTAAAAAGMATCAGAAAAAAATTACTATTAATATACATAACGCAAACAACATGTACACTTAACTTACTAACAAGGACAAGGACCACAAATGTAATTCAAGTATTAAATATTAAAATAAAGGTATCACTTAAAATTATTTCGCCCAAAACACCCAGACAAGTAATTCTAAATGTGCAGAGATTTAAAGAAAAAACTAAATCTTACCCATCTGGATAGAGATTTCTCCAATTGCCCAGGTGGCATTGTTACACACAGAAATGAATTCAGGGTTTAGGTTGGTTCCCAAAATTGGCATGAAATCAGCTAGAAAGAACAACATTTTAAAAACTCATCACACAGTACAACCATCTTGTCCCATTACTTTATGATTGTGAGAAAAAAAAAAAAAGGATGTTTACGAAAAAGAAAATGTAAGCCTACTTAAATACTTGGAAAGTGCTACATTCAAATTAACAAGAGCTATATTCCAGCTATATATTAGTTTAACCTGGAATTTAGAACCTAAGAAGAGAAAAACAAATATTTCCAAATGATGCTTTTAAAATCTTCCCAAGAAGGTGTATTTTTATCTAATCTTCTTCCCTCCTTCCCTTGCTCAGGTGAGAGGAGAGAGAGGAAGAGAAGAAAAAAACCACAGCTACAAGCACTAATGATTTTATCATATGGCTGAATATCCCGCAAATCACCTGGATAACCATGTATTCAGCTACCCTTGGAAAAACAACRAAGAGTAGAAGGTAATGACATCTTTGACTAAATTTTAAGGCAAGTGAGTCAAAAAGGTCATTATAACATCTGCCAAATTAATTTTAAATTCCAAGCCTATCTAAGCATTCATTTGGCAAGTGCATCTCAACAGTATCTGTGAGAAGAAAGAGCAAATATTGTGAAAGTATGTCACTGATGCTACTTTCCAAAGAAATAAAAAACAAAGCAGAAAAACAGAGGAAAACCTATCCTCTATCCCCTTTTAAAATTTATACATATCTTTTTACTATACAATAATTCTAGTGGAACAAAAAACGCTATAAAAATAAAGAAGAAAAATTAACTTYTGCACTGTCCACAAAAATAGAAACATGTTTTCTTAACATACAATTCAAGGGATRAAGACCGCAGACTCTTGTTGATAAAGGAAAATTACTATGTACAAAACCATAAAAAGGTAACCMACAGAAAAGGGAGCATAACAATGCCTAATACATCCTCTTAGACATCTGCAAAACAAGTTATTAAACATGTAAAAGAAACRTACCGATGCAAGGTTTAACATGCTGAAAACATGCCTTTGTCAGGTCACCTAACAATGCAAAGGAACTCTGCCGTACTTCAGGCATTTTGTCCTAAAGAGAGGAAGAAAAGAATTAAAATTCTAGCAGAGTTTCTGATGCTCTGAATAAAGAAAATGTGTGGTTCAAATAGCTTACTCATCTCACCTGCATGCATTGATACATTAATGTCAGGATATTGCTGCGAGCCACTAGCTGTTCAATGTTGCCTCCAAGACCTTCAGCTAAACCACTGAGTAAATCAAGAGCCACAATCATGAAATCTTTATCTGGAGCCTCATATTGGTCTGGCTGAGCATTATGCAACTGCAACAAACAAGTATACATTTTCAAAATTATACTAGATTTTCTCAGGAGTACGCATAAGAAAGTTGCAGAACTGCACCTTCATTTAGACATTCAATTTCCCTGCACACCTCTAATTTTACATAGTTAACACTTTGGTTTAGCAAAGTAACACAGGAATAGTTATAGCAAAATACCATGGCTTGTGCAAGTGTCTTCTGCACCAGATTTACACAACGCTGGTACACAGGTTCACAGTATGGAAGAAAGCCAGATTGCAAGGCAGTAGCAACTGACGACAGGCACTGGAATGAAAAAAAACAAAGAAGAGAGAGAAAGTAATCACTACTTTTCCTCACATCCTGGAAGAGTCTTTTACTGGGGAGAGGCAATTTGGAAGTTATTAGGATTTTAAGTACACCAACATGAAACTGATTAAGTAAACACAATGTAGAAAGGCGGTACCGATTTAGCTGAGCCAAGGCAACTATCAGCGAGTTGTTACTCCTGCGTACACCAGCTGAGAAAATTTCTCAGAAGCGGCATCTTCTTAGAGGTAGTTAAGAAAATGCATACAAAACCAGTTACAGTAATTCGGACAGCACTTACACTAAGCTGCAGTATCTTGACCATGAACAAGCCCTTACATAACCTAAGAGTTACGAAACTAATTTTTCTAGAGGTGTTTTCCTCTAGAGGTGCTTCACACTCAGCAAGTACAGAGCATTAGACTACATGGCCTGGTTCATACCTTCAGGTTGTCTGACAATACTTTTAATGGAGGGATGAAGGGAAAGCAAGGAAAGAGAAGACAAGAATAAAAGGAAGATAGAACTCTTTTTTTTTTTTCCTGAAAGAATCCTATCAAATAAAACACTACAAAATGGCAGAAAAAAAAATGTAAAGGACTTCTGCAATACCTCAGGACATTTGTTTAGCCATAAAATTTTCTTATCACAGAATATTTTTCCCTAATGGAAAATAATTAAAAATGTCAGCTTTTACAGTCATATTTCCTAGGAGGAACAACTTTAGTTAAAAACATAATTTCTAAAGTAAGTTGATAAGMAATATTCACATTTTGACATTTACCTCTAATAAAGGGAAGAGATCTTTATCTTCATCCTTCAGCATGTTCCACTTCTGGATTAATGGAGGCATTAGCATCTGAATATATTCCTGTTTAGGATGAAAATGCATAAGCTGTTTAAACACTTTACTGCATACCACTTTATTACAAAGTTAAAAAAGAACTGAGATGTATTTTACTTTTTTTAAAAAAGGAACAAACAGGTGTACTGTAATTCAATCACTGTTGCAATTCATAAAAATACTTTAATGCTAGAATTCACAATTTGTGTTTGTTTTTTTTCCCCTAAAGCTCGTAAGTACCTTTACAAAGGGAATCTCTTCCTCCAGGTTTGGTCTCAGCATAGCTGCCTGGGTTTTCTATCTGACTGCTACAAGGCATACAGGAAACATTTCTGTATTTCCATTGTGCCTCTACATCTGCCACCTGCTTTTCTTAACCATCTTGTACTGCCCTGATGCAACAATCCTATTGCCATAGCCACAAGTTCTGAAACTTCTTCCTCAAACTAACCATCCATGGAGTAATTTCCTATCCCTCCAGAATGAGGCACTTAGCCCATCTAAAGCTGGCTTCCTTGCCACAGCACAGCCATAGTCACAAGGACATTAAGCAAGGCACCTTTAGAGTGCTGTTGCTTGCAGAAGGTATCCAAAGAGCCAACTGATTTTGCTATGTCCAAAGGTACAAAATTCTAACCCTCTAAAGAAAGTCCCACCCTCATCAGGAGCTACCATTTAACTTCCCTCTGATACTGTGAAATGTCAAAGTGGTCAGGCTCAGAGAGAGACTGAAAAACAGGYCCTTTGATGGTGTGGGGTCCAGATGGAAAGTAAAATACCATGGAAACAACTAAAAATGTTTTGTTTCCTAGGGCATCTATGGCACTTGAAGTGCTATAGAGAAATAAAAGTAGTTTTAATAACTATCATAAGATGCAAACATATGACATGTACATCTTCCACTAATGAATACCTGTACACTAAAAAAAACCCCACCACTTTCACTTRTGTGTTATCTGTGCTYTGTCCAAAGACGTAYCTATACTGATATTCCCTCTAAGCTAAAAAACTTGAAGCATGAAGRAAAAACCATGATGAACAGCACATTTTACAATACACCACACACTTCTGTTTGTTTACTCAAAATCACAAATATTTGCGTAGTGGGAAAATCATGTACAGTCCACGTATTTTATCTGTAAGCATGCAGCACTAATAAAAGGTACACAGAAATATCACTTCTGGTTTATAACACATAAAGCACACTACAAAGAACACTGAACAAGTTTTTCAAATATGGTAAGTTCTTCTACAGAACATAAGGTATACTCACTGGTTTATTTAGATGATGTCCTACAGAATCTGCTAGGGTTCCTATAGCATCATAAAGAATGAGCAGGTTTTTATGCTGGTATTTACTAAATGCGAAGACCAAAGTGTCAAGTATATATGCAAGATAAGGAACAAGCTCTGTACAAGCCTCCTCTTCTAGAGTAGCAAAGGCACTGAAGGACAATAAAACAGGTTAGTACCTTGGAAATAATGAAACAAGGCAACCCCAAAATGCCTTACCTAACCTATTTCTGTTCAAATATAAAGCTGTATTCAAGTCCTCAAATTAATGTAAGATATGCTTCCAGAAAGGTAATATTCAAGTAACTTTGATCTTTTTTGACTGAACATATCACCCATAAAGATCCAGCTCCTACATTATCAAGAACAAAATTTTAAAATACTGCAGTAAAACTCATTAGGAATACATGAAAACCCCCACTAAAAAAAAAAAAGCATTAGCAGAAATGTTACAATGTATTAAAATAGAAGGAAGCACAACAAATCTGGTTATTTAAATTAAAAATGGATCACTATCTTTAATGTACACAGTAGCTGCACTTGGAGATTTTGGTGCTGCTGTGCCAGTACAAATGCCAACTTCACCCTGTACTCTCAGCTGTTTGCTACATAGAAGATACAGAAAGACATGGAAAACTAAAAGCAAATACAGAGTTTTAGCTGCTCTTGGTCACACCACACATCATGACATCATGGAAACTTTTCAGCTTCTCTATCCAGTGTTTCAATGGCAGCATTAAGAAAACCCATCTAAAACGAAACAAAACCCAAAAAAAATCCCTCCACACCAGAGACATTGTTTCAGAGAATCATTAAGGAACGGAAAAAATTATGGAGCTATTTAAGATTTACTGGCCTAGCTTTGTCAACAAGATTATTATTAGCTTGTCTCTGCACAAAAAATGCATGCATCACTGCATGAGGTGAACAATCCACTGTGTGCTACCAAATACAGAAATGCAGTTCTTTTAATACAAGAACTGTGAACTCTAAATGGCAAGCATTCTTGCTTCATTTAAATAATTATTTATTTTTTACTTTATTATGAAGGTGTCTTTCAGAAAGGCAGACAACTTGAGMAGGAAAATGTATTTCAGTAAAACATCATTCTGTGTGTCACCAATTAAAGCAGCAGTTTCTTGAAAATACAAAAGTGAATGTTAGACATCTGCTACCATATAGAAGCTAGGAACATAACACACAGTATCCCTGTGACCAATCTTCAATTTGGTRGACATAAACAATGCATACAACTATTCAGCATTGGGATGAAGCTCTTCGTTGTTGCCTRAGAAAGTTCATTGTATTTCCTTCCAATTTAAAAAGCTAGTAAATAGGTTTTGACTTGTAACAACCCCTACATTTTCCAGTGAGATTTCCCAGTTTATTTTTAGCTGTTTTATTTTAAACAGTAATTTTAGTGAATCTCTGCTCTACARAAAGTATCTCAAAACATGCTCAAAGTCTGATATTGGACTTACAATTAAAAAAAAAAAATCAGGTGTACTGTAATTTTTAATATTTCCATTCTAGATTTYCTGGTTTCTATGGCCTATTGCACATCCTTCATAAGCACTATGTGAGGTTATTTAACTATACCACAACACATCTGTGTTCAACAGAATGCAGATTTTCAGCCATGTTTTGGACAAGGAAAGGTAGAAGAGAGGTGGTAGATTTTCCTTTTGGGATTTGTTTAGGTTGCTTGTTTGTTTTGTTTGGTGTTTTGGGTTTTACATTTGTTTGGTTTTCTTAATGTAATAAAGAGAGAAGACTTTAAAGCTACCCAAACTTGCTAGCCAAATTTTTGCAGACATTTGGAAACAAAAAGGAAACAGTGTTTAATTCCTAAATCTTCCTAAGTACCTTCCATAACGTCATTGTATCTGTTTTCAGGCAAGGATATACATTTCTTTTGAGCAATGCTTAGCCCAAAGACCCTGAAGTCATCACTGTTCTTAGGCACTCCTGACATTTGGGGGTGGCTGCTATTATTACTACCACTACTATTATTATTATTACGTTTCAGGTGCTCAGAGGGAGATGTTACTGCTTCTCAAAGAAACACTGAAAGGTTGTGTGTACACTTCAGTCTGGCAAAAACTGACGCGTAGGTTTTTTTTGATGCACAAGGGGGTGCACACATTCCTATTCCATTAATGTTGTGTCCACAAATTAAGCAATTACTTTTTTTTTTTTTTAGAGAAGCAGACAAGGGGGAGAAGGGAATCTTACCTCCCAAAATCTCGCTTCAAGAGAAAGATAATATCCCTTGAAATAATCATAATCAAAATGTTTTGGTAATGCTAAGTATAAACAGTTTCAGTAATTGTCCAATAATAGGACAATTTTCTACTGTAATCAATTCTGACCATGTTCATAGACATTTTTTTAAAATTCCAAATTTCTGGTCAATGAAACAGCATATAGTAAAATTAGGTGTTGCAAACAGCTGATTTAATACAATAAATTATTTAGGCTGGTGTTTTACATACTCTGGAAAAGCGCACAAGAGAAACAGATGTTAACTTTTTCCGTATTATAATCTGGGAGAAAGTTGCATCTACTCCAATTCAAGAGAAAGAATACATTAAGATCTAGAAATGGAGTCATGCATTCACTGATAAGGGCAAGAAAATAGCTTCCCATGGGGAAAAAAAGCAGTGTCATGGAAAGTGATGTTTGTTCAAGCTTTGRCTTACCTGCAGGCAGCTTCTTGTACTCTCTTGTTGCTATCCAAGATACGCTTTAGCAACTCAGTCATTAATGGCTTCAAGTATGTGTCTGGGGGTTGACTAACTACCCAGTGTGCATAGCGACTAAGAGTCCAGCATGTAATGGAGCGCACAAGAGCCTTTTTGTCAGAGAGGCACTGAATAAGGTGAGGGATTAGCTCTGGAAGATATGGAATCATACCCTGCATGCAGCCTGGAAAGAAAAATGTAGCTATGAAGTACCAGAATTAATGAAAAATTGCACTGTTTTCTGTGAGAGACATATTTTCAGTCTCTATCACACAGAAACACAACATGTAAAGTTAAAAATACAAGTATTTTAACAAAGTAGGTCTACCTAATTTATGTAAAGTTCTAAAAACAACCCCTTACATACATAACAACTATAATTATTATATTATATAATAATTAAAATTATTAGATAAAAATTAAATCTTCAATTAAAGTTACATTATTTTCAATTATATTTCTACTTCAGTGCTTCCCCAGTCTCCAGAAATTCTACTTTATTGAATGTTGTACAGTAAGTACATCCAAATAAATTTCTAAAGCTTGAAGTTCCTACTTCATTCTACTCAGAGTAAGCAAGAAAACACCAAACAGAGCAACAAATCATCACATGAAAAAGGATTCTTTATGAAATCCCAATTTCCTTGTCTCTTCTAAAATCACACAAATATTGACCATGAATAAAAGCTGCACCCTTCAAGTCAGCAAAGGACATAAGACTGAGGACTGAGATTTGCCAGAAGACCTAACTTCCACCTTGCTGGACTTCAAATCAAAACCAATTAAAACTTTCCTAGTAACAGCAAAAACAGCTGTTCATGAGACAGTAAGGGAAAAAACAGATAACCCAGACAAGAACCCAAATCTACTTCTTTAGCTTGCAAAAGGGACAGAGATGCTGGAACTTTAGGCAAAAAACCCAAGCAAGACTGAGTAAGTAAAAAAGAATAGAAGCTAGCCTATCTTAATTGGAGGACCATCTAAGAAAGTCCATCTTAGTATACTGAAAGCACAGGAGTGGACTTCTCCATTTCTGAAAACACTTAAAATCTAAGGCTAAAATTTATTAAATATTTATCTTCTATGAAATTAAGGTAGTATTTTCAGAGGCATTAACACCTCTAAACTGCAAAGTTTAGAAAAGGAGAAATAAAAGAAATTATGTAATCTGTTTAGTCTCCCAAATATGCATACACTGAAAATGAAAAATAAAATAATCTATCTATCACTAGATAAAGAGATTAATCACCGAAACCAAACTAGCTAAGGACATATACTTGTTTGCATYAGTAAGTTCACCCAAGCTACTTTAGAACCAATTTAAAAATCAGTAACCTCATATGAACTGTTGCCTTACCTTCAGCAATTGCACCAAGAACAAGAATACCAGATTCTTTAACTACCCACTCAGGGTGGAAGAGCAATTCCTTCAACAGTGGCAAGATGTGTGGCAGAAGTTCATCACGAAATACATTAGCTAGGACATCTAGAGCAGCAGCAGAACATTTCCCTGAAGGAATATAAGAGTGTTAATCTCTGCTTACTATACAAACAGTTGTAGTTAGGCAATGTAATTCCCTTTTCAACTCTGAGCTGCCAGTCGATTCTTTGAGCACTAGGAGGGAACATACTTCCTGTTCATTACACTAGAGAGAGATTCACTGTGCTCTTAGAAAGCCATTTTTATTATAATATCAATTCATTCTTATTCTGTCATAAAGAATTGCACTAGTCTCATTAGTAAGCAATGCTKCTAACTGTCAAGCTATGTTAGTACTTTCTCTCTGTACAAACTGGAAGTCAAATATAGAACACTGGATTTAAACAGGGTACACAATTCTGATTTTCAGATAATATAATTTTTCTCAAATCGATATAACATATRTCATTACAGATTTCTGAATTGTTCTACTCTTTATCTTTCAGGCTACCATTCCTAAATAATTTCAGCTTTCTCCCCTTTTCTAATCAAAACCGTGCATCACAGGGCAACTTATGTCATTTGAGCTCTTCCTCAGAAAATGCATATTTAATTCTGCAATCTCTACACACAGCAGTGACAAAAGGAGTATTAAGAATATAAAACTACACYTTTTTTCCCAGATGCAGCTTTACAGAAACAAGCATATTTACACTGTTATTTTCAACGATAATAATTCTTCAGCTATGTCTCAAAATTATTTAACCACAAGCCTGAAGTTATGCTCACCTGTGGTGAAAACCTGTGGCCTTAGGGAAAAAAAGACCCTATGTGGCTATGTCCACATCTCAAAGCATTATTACACAATGAGTTTGTTTGAAAAGCGAATTTGAATCAGATTTGACAGAATTTCACTAGCTAGTTTCTGTCACTGAACTTAAAAAATAGTTTGTGGTGTTTTCTTTTCTTACAACATAGCCTATTAGCCTGAAGGTTCTGTGACCCTCACAACAAGCCATCCAAACCCTGGCTTCCTCAGAGCCATCTCCTACCTTCACAATTAAAGTACTGTATTGAGAAGCAAACTCCTCACTGAAAAAAGAAAAATCTTTAATGACCGTAGGTAGTTGAATGTTCACATGGGAATAAACAACAACCCAAACCAAACATCACCCAATTTTAGAGGGAAATTAAAGAAAGCATTATTAAGCCTGCTCCAGTTATCCATGTGCAAAGCTTTTTTTTCCACTTTTTAACCTGAATGTAAACAAGGCACASAGGATTTTTATTATTTCATAGAAGTAAAATTTTAAATCTGAAAGCTCCATTAAACTGCAGCAAATAAGTATTTGTAACTTGATCTGCCATATTCAAAATAAGCTTAAGATGGGTAGCTTTTACCAATACAGTTATAAAGTCAAAGCATCATGTCAAAGGCTTCCCCCCTCCACAAATCACATCATCAGATAGTTATTTTTGTAGTAAAAACAAAGCTTCGGTATTCCTTATATACAAACTTGTCTTTTTACTGTGGTTCTTCATTATGCAAGTAGCTCTAGTTCAAAGCATTTCACACATTACTTTGACCTACTTAAATTCCAGTCAGAAATAGTATCATCATCAAGTTCATCATCATCATCGTCATCATCTTCAATACCATCTTCTTCGTGTTGCTGAGCCACCGTCTTTGAACGATGAAAACGAGGTCTTATATCCTGCTCACTATCTGGAATAGCTTCATCTTCTTCAACATCCCCCTGTCATCAAATTGTTTTATTAGATAAAATAGTCYAACTGTATTGCTTAAGGAAATTAACAATGCAATTTTAGTTCAAGGTTTGCTAAGTRTATAAAAGATCCACATCCCATCTGAGCTGCTTAACTAAAAAAATGCCACTGGTTCTGTGTTCTACTGCTGCATTTTCCAGAAAAGCAATAGGAAGATACAAACGAGAGAGGAACGCTCACCTCCAAAGTAACTTTTTTGTTAAGAAATTACTCAATGGAAATGAAATAGAAAAAGTGATTGAGAAATTTTGATACAGACATATGTAGTRATGGCAAAAGTTATGTACTCAACCCAGAAGGCATTAGAATTAGTTCTGAACAGATTTTTAATGCTGCATTCTTGCAGTAGTTCATGATAATAGTATCTCAGCTCTGCCAAAATTGCATGGGAGGGGACTGAGGCAAGGCAGGAGAGCCACAGATTATTTTCCAACAAATGGCATCAGTTGCATTTAGAATGTAGAAAAGCATACCTTGCCCCAGAAAGCTAATTCTCCACTGAAGAGATGGTAGGCTAGGTCTGCCCATTCTGATCTGAATCATTCTGATTTATAGGTCAGAACCTAACCAACTATTCCAACAGAGTAAAAGAAACTTATGCTCACCTTCAACAGAATAATATCAATCTCTGAATATTTCATACCGTTTACCAGCACAGGTATCAGCCTACAAGGAAATATTTATACATATTAAAGTAAAACATAAAAAAGCAAACCATTTTTAAGTTACATGGGCCATAATTTTGGTTGTARCCCTCACGTCCTGACTCAAGAGACACCTTAACCTGATATAAAGAGTTATTACCTAAACCAAATTCCATGTAATAAGATTCATCAGTACTTTGTAATGAGAAAAAGTGTTATTTCAAATTACAAACTTTTAAACAGAAGTAGCCCAATGGCACAAACGATGAACTTATTCGGAAGCGCCTTTCAGAAATTACAGCTACAGGTTTTCAGTAAGAATTCAAACTCCCATAATACGCATGATTATTTGACTCTTGCCAATAGTACYTGTCACTTGATTTACTTGTTGATGAAGACTCTGTCTCATTACTGTCAAAGATGGAGGCCTAACTACATTAAGCTCTCCTATCACCTCGTGATTACTTCAGTAGGACAAGCCTTCAGAATGGCAGAAATCAAGACTATTCCACATTAAGATTTACTTAATTATTAAACAGTTTATGGTTATGGGGCTCCAAGTGTACAGATGTTAAAAAAGCACTATGGAAAAAAGGCAAATACTTCACTTTAAAACATGTTCACCACAATAAAAGAAAAAATTTTAAGAATATTTAAGCCAAATGAAACTAATAACCATGGATGATGCAGCAATAGTGACAGATTCAATCTTGCTATATTCTGCAGGTGAGTATTGTTTTTGAAGGTATTTGAAGGCTTTCTCTAATACTCACACATTGCAGTGCCACATTATGTTCTAAACTACAAATGAAGGATGATATATAAACATGATCACCAATTCATTGGCATTTCTGCAGCGTACTTTTTGAAGTACACATTTTRTAAGAAAGCCTACAGGCATAAAATGGAACAGATGTTAGAAACCACATGAAGTTTTAAGAAAATCTTATCCCACATTTAATTTAACATACAAAATTTTAAGATTATCAAATACTGACAAACATATAGCTCCCAAGTCAAACAGGACTCACCAAGTTGCTTTAAACACACATGACACTGAAAGATCATGTGGAAAATGTGATGTGATTCTTATTAATTTATTTTTCTTGTTAAAAACTTTTTTTAAAAAATGAGTATGATCTGTTGCATTGTCAAGGTTCATGTAGGCCAAAAGAGACTTAATACTAGCAGTTATTAACTGCATGGTGTGTGTTGGGAACTTATGCTATGTACTATCATTCTTTTACATTTTGAACTATGAAAGTAGGAATTTAAATCTGACCAATTTGAAATTCAAAAATAATTTTTCATAACACTTATTCCCCTGGTTTTAACTCTTACTATTTCTCCACAACAGTACATGTTTTAATCTCAATTTTCTAGTTTTCAGTTGGTTACGAAAACCAACATTTTGCTTTCTTTTTTTAATTACTTAAAAATTACACCTATAATGCTTAATTTTGCTGAGAAGGATGTGTCTCTTCTGTTATTCTGTTCTTCCACTCCTAATCTTGAGAGAACTTTCTCCTCATTTAAAAAACCTTCAGYGCATGTGTGAAAAGAAAGAGTATTCATTTGCTGGCAACACTGAAGAACTAATTTCCTGMTGTAAAAAACTTCAAATTAGCCTGGAGGAAGTTGCAAGCACTGTTGCAGACAAAAAGATATTTTCACTACACACATGGATATTTACTACCATTCAATAAAAGATCTATGTCTTGAGACAGAGGAAAGCTTTTCAAAACTTTGAAAAAGTAGGTTTTGAAACTTAAAACTACTATCAGCCTGCAGAAGTGCAAAGGAAAAAATTGTACAGGCTTTCTTCAAGTTTAACTTGTAACAGTAATTGATACAAAATTGATTTCTAAATCCAAGTCGTGYCATTTTGTTTTCAGCTCTTTTTAAAACAAAGAACCCTTTGCACAACTGTGCACATTGAAGCACTGCACAGAGATGCCTACATCAGCAGTAGTCAAGACAACATGTTCATGGTACTCCATGTCATGTTGTTCACTTAAGTGCATTTTACCATACCTTTGCATTCACATGAATGTTGAACTCAAGGTAAAGTACTACAGTGACACAGCAAATTATTTCTGGAGTTCACTGGGTCTGAAACCCTCAGAAGGTCTTTTCAATTTTACTATGCACAAGAACTAGCTATGGAACTCTTTTAAGCATATTGCAAGCCATATACACTGTCTCTAAGAGTATCCATAAACAAGTCAACTGAAATTTTAAGAGGACTGTCTCAAAATAAATATGAGCTGYAGTTTTTTTATACTTACTTAGTAAGATGCCGACATAATACCTCTTTACAGATTGGCTGTTCAGCCAATGTCAGCCAAAATTCACATGCCTCCAAAGCCACATTTTCATCTTGGTCCTGGGTCCTTTGAAGCATGTACTACACAATATAAAAATAAATTACTTGTATAAAATAGAAGTAACTTTTCTGTTAAAATTTCTTCATTAGTAGCTCAAAGAGCATCTCAGCAATGTAAAATGACATGCTTTATCCTGGTTATGGTCAACACAACCAAAAAAGTGACACCTTCAATGTGTAAACTGGCACAGTTTCAGCACAAGTGCTAGATTTTTAACACAATCTTTGCACTTAGGGTCAAGCAATGCTYGGCTGTGATCCCAGCCATTTCAGGATAATTGCTTAAATGAACAACTACATATGCGCTACCTGTCAAACACAATGTCACGTTGCAATTAGATAAGAATATTGTTTTGCAATCTCAGTCTTAAAATGAAACAAAGAGCCAGCAAGTGCAAGAGCAACATACCTGTTCTGATGAATACCTTTTATTTATTATTTCTGCAATGTTAAACAGGGGAATCTGCACAACACCTAARAATGGAGACTCACCTCAACTATACTAATCATATGAGGAAGCAGGCGATCCATCCGAACTTCCAGCAACATTACCAGAGCACGGCAAACATTTTTGCGTACATCAGGCTCCTCATCACCAGCCAGTGCAAAAAGATTCTGTTGGAAAGTAGTAACAGTCGAAAAGCCTCAATTAATCAAGTTCAACTTGTATTAGAATTGACATTACTAGCTGACTAAAGGAGATGTACTTCTGTACTTACCCAATGCACACCTCAGAATACTATTCTATTTTTTAAAGACATGGGTTAGCAAATTAACTCTTCGGTCTCTCAGTGTATATTTTATACGTGAATGTGACACTGTGTATTAACACTGGCACAAGAACAGTACTTCTGGATTATTTTTTCCTCCAAAACATAAAATTGTGTCAGTACATGAGGAGTAAAATAAAATACTCTAGACAACCCTTCTCATCCAAGTTCAGTAACAGTATTCAGACAGGCAGACAGGCCAAGTGACATGCACTTCTCAGGACAGATAAGAGATAGACTTGCTGCCATTACTTTTGCATCTTTACCCAGCAAAAGCTTCCTACTTAGGAAAATGAAACATMTTTATAAATATACCTACTTCTTTCACTTACAGAGTGGTTAGCTCTGAGAACAAGCATATAGTGAACTTCAATCCATGGGGGTGAAGCTAAGAATGGGCAATGAGAAATGGGGAATTTAGGAGTAGAGATGGTTGTAAGACATAGTTCAAACCTCTTGATAAATCAGATAGGTAATTTGACTAAAACCTCCAACCAAGAACACACACCCACCTCAATAAAAGAATCTATGTGCAACATAAGAGCTTGAGTTCTGCTGATGATAAACTGATTGACACATGCCACTGCATGAGACCTACAACAGAAACAGTTAAAATATTTATGTTTCATGACTTAAAAACATTTTTAAAGTGTACTCAGGCATCAAAGCATAAACCAAGTACCCTCCAAGCAAGAGAGAACAAATCTATGTATCTGTAGCACTATCAAACAAAATTACTAAACTACATTTTAAGTACTGCCTTATGCTCTGATATACCTAATAAATATTTTAAAATAAAGTATTCAGTAAATAGGCTAGGATGACTACAGCTGGYGTATTTGTTCTGAATAGTATGTATGTTCTTTTTGAGCATATTGTGACTGTGATCTTCTTAGATAATARTAATTCCATGCAAGTCAACATGGCAATATTTTAGCCTGACCTCCGTTGTTAAGTATGCAACCGTCTTTGCAATAGGTTTAGAATTTACTGAGACCAGATTGTGTCCATAATATAGATGTAGCTTAGAATAAAAACACACTTGTAGTTGGATACATACTAAAACACTTGTGRAAGAAACATTCTAAGAAACGAAGTATTTTTTTTCTATTCCATTTCATGCAAAGCCATTACTTACAAGTCTTTTTCATTCTCAGACACAAAWGTCAAATTCTCAGGGCAGAGGCACAAGGCAAAACTACCTGTAGAACTACCTGTAGATTCATTACAATATTTTTACTACTCTAACTTCAAATTTCTATTCTGTTTAGACATTTCTTGGAAAACTGTGTCATAAAACATTGTTCAAAAGTTGTCTTTTGATAGATTTAAAGTATTGCACTGACACTACTAGTCCTTTTCATAGCTCAGCTCTATCTACTGAAACTAGGCTGTGGGTCAGCAGGCAGCCTGCTTTAAACTTGAAACTGATTTAAGTGTCAAAGCCATAACACAGCAGCACAGAAAAGAAGCGCAAGATTGTACAGTGTGGTATGGAAAAAAACCATGCTTTTCTGCCTCTCTCACAGCTCCGGAGAATTATTAACTTTTCTCCAAGACAAAGTTCACACTTCGTTTCATAATTTTCTTAGCAAGCATCTTTTATAGATGACTTTCTAAACTGTATTAGAATCCCATCAGTCTTAGTCTTCGCTATCTACTACTCTTGGCAATAAAGAATTGCCACTTTAAAGCTGTCAAATATAATTTTCAAAGAGAAGATAAAACACATTTCACAGAATCACAAAGAATCAYAGAATGGTTGAGGTTGGAAAGCATCTCTGAGAAAGTCATCTGGTGCCTGTGCACAAGCAGGGCCACCTACAGCCAGTAGAACTACGTCTAGCTCTGTATTAAGTATCTCCAAGGATGGAGATTCCATCACCTCTCTGGGTAACCTGTGCCAGTAACTGGTCATCTTCCTAGTAAAAAACCTGTTTTCTCATACTCAGAAGGAACATTCTGCCTCTGGTTTGTGGTGCTCTGTCACTGGGCACCACTGGAAAGAGCCTGGGCATTTTTTTCCCCTCCCTCTCTTCAAGTATTAATATATGTTGAAGAGTCTCAACTCTCTTGGCCGCTCCTGATATAGCTCTCTGCTGGAGTCTTTCCAGTATATCCATGCCTCTCTTGCACTGAACAGTCCAGAACTGGACACAATACTTCAGGTSTGATCTCACCTGGAAGATAAGGGGAAGGATCACTTCCCTTAAATAGACAGCAATGGCCCAGGATACTATTAGCATTCTTTGTGGCAGGAGCACTCTGTTGGCTCAATTCAGGGTAAGAGCTACTGTTCTGTGTTACAAGTACTATCAATAACAATTTAATTCTGGAATTTTTCTTTTATACTATTACTTTGGAGAGATTAATACAGTTTTACAGTGAAGGGATGATGAATCCATTTAATTTGATTCAGCTGGAAGTTTAGTTAAATGCAGAATTTTTTCTTCCGCCAGAACTCAGAAACTGTTACCAGCAAAAGAATTTTCACTTCTTCATTGGTGAAGCCATTACAAAAGGAATGTAAAATTGTTATTTCTAATCAGTGTATGAAGTTCTAAGCACAGCACTGAATTTTTTGTAATAATATGCAAAAACTTAGAAGAAACTACTTGATGTTCAGAATTGATGTTCCGACTGATTGCACGAAGAGGTGAGATTCTTGTATTAACTATGAAGATAAACACGAAAATTACTGATGCGTGGAATCTCTGCGGGTCTCTGCAGGATCATCTGAAAAAGCTAAGCAGGTTTTAAACAGATCTACAAAATAGCAGCCTTGCAGCAAATGTGAGTGGAATTTTAACAGGTAACTGTAAGTACAGCTCAGAAACCTACCGTATTTTTGGACTGCTGTGCTTGAAGAATTGTAAGAACTTGGGTATCATTATATTAAGTGGCCGGTCTAACACATCACTATCTAAAATTTCAGCAGAATCTTCACATATCTTCTGAAGAGCACCAAAAGCGCCCTGTGTAGAAATGAATAAACAAATAAGTACCTTCWTTTGCATTCTGAGGAAAACAAAATTGAAGTCTTTATATAGAATGGGCAATTTTAGCACARCACAGTAAATGTAATTAGTTAATACTGTAAATGCAGCTAACTAATTAATTATTAAATTGAAATATTCTTAAAGGCATTTTATTTAAACCAGCATCTGAGCATCTGTCAGCTCTCAAGCTGGGAGAGTCAGCAATGACTAAGCGAYAATTTTAGTTTGATGTGGTGCTAATCTATCCAAATATATTTCAAAGAACACTTAAAAGCTCATTTCTATTTGAGAAGTAAGTAGAATGAGGCAGAAGTATCCAAATTAGTTGTGTTTCCTTTCATAATTGACTATGGGGCAAAACAGAGCTGATGGTCAATTTGAGTTTCATTTCAAATGTGGGGTTTTTTTCTGAGAGAAAGAACCACCAAAACACTACACAACRTGGCATCTTGGATCATTAGTCATCTTTGAGGTTCACTTTATACAAAATGTTTCACACTTTCATGGAGGCGTTATCAAGTAATTCAAATGGCAGGATCATAACCTTCATTTTTTTATATCAGACAGATTTATATTTTTTYTCATAGTTTAAAACTGTTATTTACTTATTTCCCTTTATACATATTAAACAAAACAGTTCAYTTCACCTTGATATAGCAATTGATCACTTTTCCAGGTTAACTTACAAGAAGAATGAAAACTACTTTTATAAGACAAAATTCAGCATCAACTTAATGATGCTAATGATCACAGGGCAGTAATTTCAGGAGACTTCTCAGCTGAGATACTATGATTATACATTTGCACTCTTATTCCACTTTWATGCAAAGAAAATCAATTTGTCTGAATAAACAGTAAGAACATGAAACACAGGCAGAAGAAAAAGCATCAAATCTGAGCCACTGCTCTGCAAGGAAAACACAGGCACATGTATAAATACATACAAACACCACACAATACTATATATATATACATAGTGTCTCTGAAGAGAGATAAAAATAATGAAATTCAGGTGATCATATTTTATTTTCTATAAATTTCCTTACCTCACACGTATTGTAATCTTCAGAATCCAACAGGCTGCAAAGCTTTGGCAAGAGTTCAGGCCAATTCTGTAACTCCCCTTTTGAGGCAATAGTTGTTATCAGAATGCCTAGAAGAATCAGAAGAATGGAGAAAAYGAGATCTCATATGCTTTCACTTGTTTYATATCCATTTKTTKTATTTTTCTCCTCTCAAATATCTAAAGAGCTCAAATAGCTATGCTTTTGTCAAGGACTGCCATGCATAAAAAGAGAAAGTACATTTAATTGCAAATATTAACTGGAAGGTTTTGAACAGCAAAGGTAGGTTGCTCTTTCCTGCTGCCATGAAGGGCTCATTAGAAATCAAGCACCAACTTCACTTAAGGACATTATAATTTATAACATTTATATATCTGTATAATTTGAATTTAATAACATAGCAGGGAAGCTTTGGCTCTAAATTTACTMAACACTGTACAGATCTGGATCTTTAATAGTTACATCTTTTTTACTATGATAGGAAAGCATAAATATGGGAATCTATCATTCAGTAAATCTACAACCTAGTGATAAATCACACGTTTACAACTTTACTGTGTTTATGCAAAATATTAAGGACACATTCTAAGCCCAAGATACCTAYTARGTRCTTAAATACTACAGYAGTGAGACCCAGCTAACAGACAGGKCAYCCCAAAGAGTCACTAAYTCTGTTTCCACCATCGGGAAAAYTAATTAGGTGACAGGGACAGAGAAGGCTACTTATAAACTAGGACTGAATTTGTATGTGTCCATTTTGCCTCAGTGCAAAATTTAACAGCTAGCACAATCCTTTATGCTGCTGGCTGTTACTTCTAAGGAATATGAACACCGAAGAACTCAACACTACTACAACTAGTAATCTCCCAAGCAAAGGTGATGGAAAAAGCTTTTCCCAAGCTTTTTCCTTGAGCTCCTAAAATATATCATTTTTCTTTGGAGTAAAATGCAAAAATTCTTGCTAAAGACACAAGAATGRAGGACAATATTACATAGCAAAGGACATTCTGGACAGGACACACCGTAACTAATAAATATTTTGCATTATTCCTTTGATGCAATATGCTGGATTTTTTCAATGTCCTAGAGCTGGTTTCAGAAGATTTCATGTAATTCAGACCATTACATGTCATTATAAACTTTCTGTACAGACGGYGCTTTGCCTCTATAACTCCTGAAGCTGATTTCTGAACTCCTTAACTTTTAAAAGCTGAACTTCATAACAAAATTCTCCCTTATACGACAATTGTTTACTTTTGATCTCCTCCACAGTGAAGCTCTCCAGTTCCTCCACTATTTCAAATACTTGAACTATTTTTCCCTACTTGCTTTCTATCAGGAACTCCACTAAGGTCTTGCCCAGAGTCCCTACAAAGTTTTAAGAACAGCTGCAGACATTTTCTGAAGAGAGGTATTTATATCCTGGTAGATTTGTGGGTCCTCAACAAGTTCAGCTTGAGCCTGTATTTCAAAATTAGAAGTGTGCCCCAGGTTAACAGCACAGAGAAGATACACTGTTATTTATTTGGGGATTAGAATAAGGATAACCTAAGTAAGGATGAAACAACGTGCAGTTATCATTTGATCTCGAGTCACATGCTCATTCTCTGCAGCAAAGTGACAACTTCTGAAGATGGGATTAATCAGCTTGCCTCCATCTGGGCTAGAAGGTATCCCCTCTTGTCTGATTAGCACTATATGCTAGAGATCACTGAATACTGCATTAAATCTTCCCTGATGYCATTTTGATGTACTTGCTCATCTTGCTCTCAGAATTCCTGAGATGTTATTTGCAACTGACTCATTAAATTGATAGTGCTTGAACTACAAAAACATGTACTCATCAGCTCTAATCTCCACCTGCCAACTCATGCTAAGAAGGCAGTCTAGGTAGATAGTAACATCTTTACATCTCACTAGTACCAAGAGTCCAGTGGATACTGGACCATGGTCAGACAGCTGTAAGAATCCAACAATCCAAACAGAAGGGTGCCAAATACATGTGAAACAGCAACTCTTAAGCAAACATGCAGTTCATCAGCTGCTACTCATCTTCAGAGTTCATACACACCTAATACTCCCTTCAAGCATCACTTAATCCACAAGCATTTCCGATCAGGAYAAATTAAAGAGTAACTGCTTGAAAACAAACAACCCCTACCACCCTCAGAAAACCACCGCACAGACCATCACCAAACAACCCTAAGATAGTAAACCAAATGAGGCTGGAATATATTCCTTTGCTAGYTCCATTGTACTCCACTGAAAATTCCTGTGAACACAGAAGTAAGCACRATTTCTACAATCTGAAATTCAAAGAGTACCTGCCACTCAAAGACTAGTTTCTACTCTCATTAGGAACACTGATCATTAACCGAATTTATAGTAAAGCATCTTCACAACTGGCAAGACTGCAGGAAAAAGCTAAGAAATGAGTACTATTCTCTAGTCTTTAGTCAGTAACCTGAATGCCTGTAGAAGGCATTCTACAGAAAAAGCAAATTATTTGAAACAGTAACTGATAGATTATTTTGTAAGAGGAGTAAGTAAGAGAAGATGAATTTTTTTCTGAACTGACACCCATACCCATTTTCAGTGTTGAAGTATATATTAAATGTTTTTCTAGTTTTTGAGCAGACTAGGAAAATTACTTTAACATGGGAGGAAATAGTTTTATCAAACAACAGAAAGAAAGGCAACTTTACCTTGAACTAAGTAAAAATTATATAAATATATACAGTGTATGTATATAATWCAAATATATGTATTTTATGAAATGAGTATCAAAACAAGGTATTTACAAAATCAAAAATTCATGTAACAAGTATAACTTCTCAGTGGAACTAGATCATCTTTAAGGTCTCTTCCGAGACCATTTCATGCTTTTATGATACTATGAAGTTCTATACACCAAATTTTACCTACTATTTTCTAACAGAAGCGCTTTATGCGAATGCCTTACGCATGGTATGATGATTCCCTGAGGGATGTGCATATGTATGCATATAGGGGGTGGGGTGTAGAAAATCAGCCAGTAGAAATATTTCATTGATGCAATCAGAGTACTGCAATAGTTGTTAAGTCAGACCTTTACCATGTTCCTSTTTTTAGGTATATAAGCTGGCAGCAAGCTCAGTTACACACATTCAAATAAACTTACATTCAGTTACATTTCAAGAAACATGAACTGAATTGCTATACAACTTCTAAGATAACAGCAATCTAAAGTATAACAYCTTTATATTCACAATAAAGAAAAATTTCATTGAAACATGCTGAGGTTGTGACAGTTATGAGAAACAAACAATTTTAAGAATTTAGTAACTCTTCATGCCCCTAGTACAGCTCTCACCTGTATCAGAAACATTTTCAGTATGCAGAGGACAGCATTAAAAACAAACTTACCTACAGTAGCTCTTATTAAAGGGGAAGAATCACCAATGTTGTTCAGACATTCACTTTTAATGAAGTCAGTTACCCCATTTGGAAAGTTGTGAAAATGTGCTTTTACATTATTCTTCAAGATAAGACCACTCAAGGAACGTGTTGGCTCATCTGCAACAGAAATTAATTACAGTCAATCTTCAATCAGCTCACAGAAATAAAGTAAATTTCCAAAACAATGCCACAAGATCAAAGCTTATACACCRATACTAATCTTAATTTCCTTATCTCTCCTTTCAGCTACACCCATCAATTCACCAAGCAAACCTTTTCAGGTTCAGAGTACACAAATTAATTGCCAGCCTTATAAAGTTCAACAAGGGTAGTGCCAGATTCTGCACTGGGGATGGGGCAACCTTGGACTGGGAAATTAGACATTGGAAGGCAGTGCCACAGAAAGGGATGAGTGGGTCCTGGTTGGTAGCAAGTTCCACACAAGTCAGCAGTGCCCTGGCAGCCACGAGGGCCACTGTGTCCTGGGGGGCATCAGGGACACCATCAACTGGGCAGAAGGATGGGGATTGTCCTGCTCTGCCCTGCTCTGGGGCAGCCTCGCCTCCAGTGCTGGGGGCAGCTCTGGGTGCCACAATTGCCCAGTGTAAGGCTACAGAGTGTCCAAAGCAGGGCCAAACCATGGTGAAGGGCCTTCCTTCACCCTGAAGGGATGTCATATGAGCAGCAGCTGAGGTCACTTGGTCTGTTCAGCCTGCAGGACACAGGGGGCAGACCTCACTGCAGTTACAGCTTCCTGAGGAGGGGAGGAGCAGGGGCAGGCACTGATCTCTTCTCTGGGGTGACCAGTGACRGGACCCAGGGGAATGAACTGAAGTTGTGTCAGGGGAGGTTTAGATTGGATATCACAAAGAGGGTGGCTGAGCACTGGTAGAGGCTCCCCATGGTCACAGCACTGAGCCTGAGAGTTCAAGAAGCATTTGGGTAACAGTTTAAGRCACATRGTGTGATTTTTGGAGGTATCCTGTGCAGAGCCAGGAGTTGGACGTGGTGATCCTTGTTGGTCCCTTCCAGCTCAGCATATTGTGTGATTCTGTGATACATTATTTCTGTTTATTCAAAATTAATTTATTGGATTATAAACTCTACATTTTAAGAGAAAGTTTTGAATAKACATAGAGGCAAGGAATAGATCTGAAGTCACATGACACAGGAAACTCATGAATGACATTTGTCYGCCAAAGACATTCAGACATTTTGATTATACTGGAAGGGTTGCTGCAATACTGATACCGTACAAAACTGGTGACAGGCCAGTTTCACCACACTAAGATATGGAACTGATGTAGGGACKGTGCAGTAAAACTTCTACCCCTATTTCCACACAAATATAGTGTTCAACTTTTCTACAAAGTAAGGTACTTCAATCCATTTAGAAATTCAAAATGCTGATCTAATAAATTAATAATTAGAGCAAGCAGGGAAAAAAATCTTTAGACAATGTTAACAGGAAAGTGTTGTAGTATGAGCTATAAAATAAATGCAACCAGAACTGACCTGAGTAAGAATTTAAGTTCAGGCAACAGTTTGAGTTCTGTTCACTGAGCTTTCTCTAAGTTACTGAGCCAAGTAGAGGAATGGAAAAAGAACAGTCTAGATTTTTCATTTATAGTAGAGTAGATTCATGTTTCATTCTTAACCAAGGGCATGAGTAACTTGGTATTACGTCTGAGATATGCTGAAAGTGAAAGATCTGAATGTTCTGTCTAGAAAGGGATAGTTTACACTACAAACAAATTTAAATTTACACCTTACAGCAAACCTAATAGCACTGGAAGCTAATTTTAATCAGCATTTCACCCTCTTGTTGAATTTTTTTCTATGAGGTGCTGATTTGGGCAAAACAAGGAATTCCTTTGTGCCAAGAATTAGTCTACACATGGATCTATTCCAGCCCCTCGAAACTATTATTAACCCAACAGAAATAAAGATAAGCAAAATAAGAGATACAACTGTGAAATATAAAGTACTTTCAAACTAAAGCTGTTGCACCACAACACCAAGACTCTCACAACACTTCAGTATCTCACTCATGGCTGACTGGCCATTGGACACTTTATAGCAGTTAGAAGAGAAACAGAGCTTTTCAGAAGAGAGGGGATTGTTTGGCTGATCAGAAATTAAAATTCATTTTAATCAACTGATTATGAGTGCCAAACCCAGAATGCCTTCATACGCTTCCTAATCTTGTCTTTTATGTTCGCATTTCTGTTCTTCTAAAGAAGCATTAATTAAAATGTCCTGGAACTACAAAGGTATTGATACAGAAACAAACATGTTCTTCAGAATTCAGTAGCTTCATAAACCAGCAAGCCATCCAATGAATACGTATTTGAGACAATTCTACAATTTTACCTACACTACATGATTTAAATACAAACTTCTAAACAGCATAAAAAATAAAACCCATTTCACTTGCACAGCATTACATTTGCCAGCACTGTTTCAGAGAAGGAGGGGAAAAAAAGGTTTATTATTTTAAATAAAAAGCTGAAAATTCTATGCATGGACAAACTTCTCYCAACCTCACAACTTAGTTGTGAGCTGTCACAAGTAAATCCAAGTAATTTTGAGATTGTCTCTGAATTACAAATAGAATCTTCATTATCAATTAGTGAGCCAATGAAGTAAGTCAAACTCTGAYTGTTTACATAACTGTCATCCATTGACAGGCACACACACCTTCACGWAATTCAGTCATTCATAAATTATTACGATGATTTAAAATTGTGCCTGAGAAGAAGTCAAAGGAATCCTCCTTTAATTTCCACATTTTAAAACGTTTGCAAACCACAAAAAAAAGCATTGTCATTAGCAGCCACAGACATCAAATACAATCATTACTGTAATTCTTTATCTAGGACTATCTCCTTGATGTGAAAGAAATCAGTGACAACAAAGTCTAATTAGAATATAGTAGGCTAGTCACTACTAGGATGAACTCTAGAACCAAAATACTAAATACTGCATTAAGGAAAAATATTATTGCATTAGAATGCCTTGCTAGAGCTACAAAAGAGACGGGGCCGTAGCTTGAATTTAACCAAGCAGAGATACACACGTTATTAAGTTCCTTTTGTCAAAACATGACAGATTAGTCAATCAGTTTAGAGGAAAAAAAAAGGTCACATGAAGGTGAAACTTCAGCACCATTTTTTTTTCTTTATTAACTATTCTATGGTATGCAGCAGTAAAGTATCTTTAATCCATTCTTTTAACCAAGCTAGCAGAAAAACTATTCTTCATAGAAAGGGATTATCCCATGTACCTACAACATAGAAAAAAAAACATTTCTGACAAATGAAAAAGTAGTAACAAAATGAGAAAAAGAAGAAAAAAAAAAAGCAAAGTCAACTATCAACAGATTGAGAGGTGGCAAGCAGAAACCACAAAGGACTCAGTGCTAAACAAACACCAATAACCAACAAGACAGAGAAGCAGCCCAGAATCTGATATCCAAGCATTAAAAAAAAAAACAAAAAAACAAACCACTTCATCCTAAAATACTAGTTTGAGAAAAAAAAAAATCAGATTTAACTGGACATGGTTATTTGCASAATCCAGGGTGTTCAACAACTTTACAGCTACACCATCAGAAGATASTAATATAGGTCTGTATGGAATTCTTGCTGTAACACCAAAATTACAGGCAGATGGCTTAAGAGCTGAGTAAGACACTCCTCAGTCTCCATAGATTTTGTGATTAGTTCTGTCAGCCATATGCTTCTGCCATCAAAAAAGCTCACAGTCTTGTCTCCTTTTGTCTCAGTCAACTTGGAAGTACAGAGTTGACAAGAACATATAGTACAAGAAAAAGAAGGAATGCAAAGCAGACCTCTGGCATTTGGTATCTCTTTGGTGCCAAATCAGCTCATCAGTTGAAGATTTCTCTCTCACACTCCCTCACTTTAAAACGAAACTATATAAAAATTGTAATTTGTTTGTCAGTAAATTTTCAATTCTATTTTATGATTCTCATACTAATTCCAAATTTTAATAACAGCCTGAGCAAATGGATGCACAGCCACATTACACAAATTATTTTAGGGTTACTTACTGCATGCTTTTAAGAACCRAAGTGTGTCCTCAAGCAGCCACATTTCCTCTGCTGAGGGTTTGTATCAGGTTGCAAATGTGAAAGCAACAAGRTTTTGTAGCCCACCTGCAAGCCCAGGTAMGCATATGTTTCATCATGCCTTTTAGAATCATAGAATGATTTKGGTTGGAAGGCACCTTAAAAAGGTTGTGTCATTCGATGTCCTCACCATGGGCAAGAATGYCTTCAATTAAATCAGGTTACTCRGAGCCCCATCCAATCTTATTTGGAATGTTTAAAGGGATGAGGCACTCACTACTTTCTAGGMAACCTGTTCCAGYGTTTTACCACCTGCATAGTAAAAAACTTCTTCCATACATCTAATCTAAACCAGCCTTCTTTTTTTAAAAATCATTATACCTTGTCCGGTCACAATAAGCCTGGCTAAGAAGTTTATCCCTGTCTTTCCTATAGGTCCTCTTTCAGGTATTGAAAGGTTGCAGTAAGATCTCCTCAAGCCTTATTCTTTCCATGCTGGATCACACCAGCTCTCTCAGCCTCTCCTTGTTCTAGAGGTGCTCTAACTCTCTGATGGTCTTTGTGGCCCTCCTCTAGACCCTTCCATGTCTTTTCTGTCCTGTACCCCTACTTCCACGGTCTGCACTTTTCCTTTTTGCCCTTTACTTTGATGAGCAGGTGAAACATAACTTGCCAGACTGCTAAAAGAATTGAGTGACTCGAATGAGAACATTTGTCTATTCACAAGCTGTGATATAATGATTTATGAGCATGGCTATATTTTGCTGTGATATCAGCAACATTAGATGTGAGAGTGAGACTTTTCCTAAGGCAAAACTGCCTGTCTGTCAATCTCCATCTTAAAGCTGTAAAATCTTTTTCAGAAGTAAGCTGTCATTCTATGTTTAAACTATCAATATGGATTTACTATGTACAAATACAAAATGTGCATTGACAATTATGAGTGTTACTGTTGCACATGAAGGTTCCCGATGTGTTAATAATACTGACTGTTAAAAGAGATAAAACCAAACAAACAGAAAAAAAAGAATCSCACCAGAACTGTGTAATATGGGAAGCAGAAAACAAAAGATTTCTTCTGTCCCAATATATAAGAACACAGCACAAAAACAGCTTTACAAGCTTCCTAGCAGAAAAAAAAATCCTGTTTTTTTTTATACTGGACTATGCCTTCAGTGTAACACTTTTGACTTAAATGGATATGGTTACTATCACATCAGGAGTGGAATGATGGTATTTCAAAACATTCAGTGTATGTCAACACATAAATGACCTTGAAATGTAGTGACTAGACTGAAGTTAATTAGTACTCTCCATTGACTTATGTGAGTCATGGAAAATAATTTAACTCAATTGCCTAAACTTAGAAATGTCTGTAAGAGACCAAAACAAAGCTGTAAATGTTCTGCTGATACTGAGTTTTGCGTATTTGTTCTATAGTAAGTTATGCTTAAGATGATGGTATAAATAAAATTGAACTGTGGAGAGGAAATATGGGAGGAGCAYTGAACTGCTGACCAAAAAGGAACTTGAGTCTATGTGGCATGGTTTTAGTAGCAGAGAGAGACCTGCAGAGGTGACTTATCTGAGAAGCTTCAGGAAGTGTCCCCCACACTCAACAGAACTAGTGCTAAATGGCTMCAAGATGGACCTGATGCTGGCCAATGCTGAGCGCATCAACAGTGGTGGGAAAACCGCAGAGGCAGAGGTTCCCACCTCTTCACTTTCAAGACATGACTTGAGGAAATGGCATAAAGCTGAGTCAGGCAAGGTTTAGGCTGGGTATCARGAAAAAAAGGATTTTCACCCATAGGGTGGCTGAGCACTGGAAGAGCCTCCTCCCCAGGGAAGTGGTCACAGCACCAAGTCTGAGAAGAGTTCAAGAAGCATCTRGGTAACAGTTTCAGGCACTGAAATCACTAGTGTGATTYTTGGGGTGTCCTGTGCAGGGCTAGCTAGGCTCAATGATCCTGATGGGTCCACTYCAACTCAGCGTATTCTATGATTCTCTGGTTTAAGAAAGGAAAAAAATTACTATACAATAACTGCAACCAGAGTAGAGAGTAGTGAGAATATGTCAAAGAAACAGCCCTGCAGACATTAAGGCATCTGAAGGAGAGGCACGAGATACTTCAGCTGCTGGAGCAGAGATTCCCTTGCAGCCTATGGTGAAGATCATGATGAGGCAGGCTGTCTACCTGCAGCCCATGGAGGTTCATGGYGGAGGAGATATCCACCTGCAGCCCACGCAGGATCCCACACTAGAGCAGATGGATGAACAAAGGAGGCTGTGCAGGGAAGGCTGTCTCTTCCCTATGTGCATGGAAGCMTGCACTGGAGGAGTGTTCCYGAAGGACTGCACTCCATGGAARGGATCCACTCTGGAGCAGTTTGTGAAGAACTGCACCCTGTGGAAAGGACTCATGTAAAAGTTTGTGGAGGACTGTCTTCTGTAGGAAGGAACCTCTCACTGGAACAGGGGAAAAGTATGAGGAGTGCTCCCCCTAAGGAGGAACAAGTGGCAAGGGAGAACATGTGATGAAGTAACAGCAGGCCCCATTTCCTGTTCCCCTGCATCACTGGGGGAGAGGAGGAAGAGAAAAGTGAGAGTAAAATTAGGGCCTGGTGGAAGGGAGGTGTTTTTAAGATTTGGCTCTATCTGTCATAACCCTAATCTGATTCRATTGGTCACAGCGTAAACTATTTCCCCAAGCATGTGACAGTACTCTGAATGATCTCTCCCTGTCCTTTTCTCAATCCAGGGAGTTTTATGTTCGCTCTCCCATGTCCAGATGAAGAGGGGAATTAGAGAGCAGCTTTGGCAGGGATCTGGCATCCWGCCAGGTCAACTCACTACAATTAGTTTTGCAAGGTTTTGTATTCTAACTACTAACTACCACATGCCAATCAAAATGCCAAATTCTGTGTATCTCTACAGATTTRCAAAGGTTCAGACAAGAAAAGGTTAAAGAACTCATCTTCTGGTTTCACTTCTACTTTCAGCCTCCCTATCAAATCTCCACAACCTGGTTGTCCCAGCAAATTTCCTCTCTCATGTAGTCTCACGTGTTGCCTCCTGATTCAGCAGCTAAACCAGTCCTACAATTCCATCAAGAGCAGAATAATCATCAATAAGGAATAGGGATTTAGTGTGATGAGAACAAGATTCACTTCTTCACAAGGTCCCAAACTAAGCAACAAATGTAGGGCAGTGCTGTAGTTTGAGAACATTTTAAAAGTAATGTCATATCTCTAGCATTTATTTACTTTTTGAGGGTGGGGAGGAAGATGACAACATGGACTTTTGCACTTAGTCAAGTGCCTAGGAAAAGGAAATTATGGCAGTACCAATGGAACTTGCTTAGACAGCATCTGGCAGTGAATGAATACAGATTTAGAGTMATTTGTCTATCTGAAGAAATTGCCTCGTCAGATAAATAGCGGTTTTGCCACTCTGAATATATCAAAGGTGAATCTTATACATTAAAATATGTGCTAATCTATCATTTGAATAGCTGCTGGTTGACAAGGATTACTTGACTGAGTAAACTAAGGCYGTGTAATCAAAATGAGTAATTCAGAATCCTATTCAAACTACTGAGTATTGGGAAACACAAAATGCAGGACACAACATTGGTGTTGTACAGGGTACTGAACAGTGGAAATTTTGATTCGTTTTCCTTCTGTTTATATCCTATAGGTATAGCTTAACAAAGTTGTGTGGTAGCACACAAACGTTAATGTTGTTTTAAGACCAGACTGCTTTGTTTCTCTGATACCMTTACAGCCAGTAAAGCTTCTTCTCCTATAATGACCACTCAATAAAAAGAAAACCTCCTCCTTTTAATTTACAAGTTTGTACTCAGTGTGGTTTTTTTTTTTTCTCTTCCCTTCATTCTGGCTGACTTTTCAGAACAATATTGTCAGACTTTTAATTAACAATATTAGGTTGCACTCTGGTAAACAGTTTTGGCACTATTGGAGCTGCTCTTCCTAAGCAGCTGTGTACCTAGCTAAAATAGGAAAATAAAGAGCACAGACCTGCTTTTAATTCAATACACTTTCATACATTTAATATTTAGTTATTATTTTAGGACCTTAGACTTTTTTTTTGTCGGTATTCTGCTGCACAAGAGTTCTTACCAGGAGGTTAAGAGTACCAGTGAAAATGAGACTTATCTGAGATGATTTGCTGGTTGACCATGCTGCTCTTCTGAGCAATTACAAATCCATCTTCAGCCTCTTTAGTTTTCAGTTTCTACCTACAGCTCCATCAGTTGTTTGTTTTTTTTTCCAGGGGAATGCATATGAGGAAAACCAGGAGACTTTATTATTTTGCAATGTTTGAAGCTCCTGAGATTACAGCTTGCCAGTCAGAATTTTCTCTGATCAGTAGTATATCTACTGATTCAGACAAAAACATCCATCACTTCAAGTTATATGAACGTTTTCCCTTAGAGATATCAAACTAAAAATTTGTTCTGTTGAATCTACACTCGCCAGAACTGCCAGTGTGTGACACTTTARATGAAGTGGACGCCTGCTGTAGGGCAAAGTGGTTATAAACTCCCTACACAGTCTGAGTGGAGACTGCAATCATTGTTACTTAGGACCGAGTTGCAGATTTGCAGATGACACAAAGCTGAGCAGTGCAGTTGACACAACAGAAGCAAGGGATGCTAACCAGAGAGACCTGGACAAGCTTGAGAAATGAGTCCATGAGAATCTCATGAGGTTCACCTATAAGTGGAGATGCTGCCCCTGGGTCAAGGCAGTCCCAGATATGAGTACAGACTGGGAGAAGAAGCCAGTGAGAGCAGTCCTGTGTAGAAGGACTAGAGGGTGAAAAGTAGGACATGAACCAACAATGTGTGCTTACAGCCCATAAAGCCAACCGCATCCTGGGCTGCATCTAAAGCAGCAGGCCAGTAGGGTCAGGGAGGGGATTCTCCCCCTCTACTTTGTGCTTGTGAGACCCCACCTGCAGGGCTGCATCCAGCACTGGAAGGACAAGTTCAGAGGAGGGCCACAAACATGATCAGAAGGCTGGAATAGCCCTCCTGTGAAGACAGTCTGAGACCTAAGGTTGTAAAGCCTAGAGAACACTTCGTGGAGATTTGCTGCCTCTCAGTACTTAAAAGAGGGAGAGCAACTATTTTCACTGACAGATAGCAGGAAGACAAGGGAGAAGATTTTTAAACTAAAAGAGAAGAGATTTAGATTAGATGCTAGGAAGAAATTCTTCACTCAGAGGTACAAGAACGGGTTGCCCAGAGAAGTAGTGGATGCCTCATCCCTGTAATTATTCAAGGGTTAGACAGGGCCCTGAGTAATCTGATATACTGGATGGCATCCCTGCCCATGGCAGGAGAGCTGGAACTAATCTTTACTGTCCCTTTCAACCCAAACCCCCATAACCATCATTCTTTGATGATTATGTAACTCTATCATGGCACAGCTGCTCCTAAATGCCTGTTGAAAGCAGAAGGCCTGAGCTTCACGGGGGTTCTGAAGAGTACGTATTATGTACGTACTCTTATAATAACATATTATGTTATTATAGGAAAAGAAATGAATTTAAAATACTTTGCAAAAGCAGTAATAATGCCTATCTTATTACTGGAATTAGCATGAAACTCTGGAGCCAGAACGTGCCTGTCCTATGGACAGTAAAGATACTCAACTCTGGAGCTGGTAAAAGATACTGTGGATATTATTATTTGTAATATTAAAAGTACTCGGGTTTTTCTTCTAGGTCCTACTCTCTTGTGACATTAAAGGAAAGATGTTTTAATTTGGACATGAGCAGTGGTAATGAGCATTCCTTTAATAAAGCAGATTTGACTTTATAAAATGGTTTGCCATCCAATTGCATCTGGCCCAGCACTACAAGATAGTTGAAAAGTTTTATTATCCTAATGCCTCACACTACATATGCTTTCCAAAAATCTAGAAAGAGGTGTCGATATTGCTTCCTAGGAGCCTAAATCRGACACCAGCATACAGCCTTCCAAATGGGAGGCACCTCTGAACTGCACTGAATCAAATACTGCTTGGTAAACAGAATCTCTTTAGAAGCACCAGCAACACTTTTGCTTTCTGTAGGAAAACACCCCACAGGAATGCTTGATACTGGCATTTTAAGTACACTTACATTTGATGATAAAAACAACCAAACATCACTGAGTATGACAGCTTGCTTTTTCAAAAAGCATACAAAGAAATACCCATTGCAGCACACTACATTCAGCTTGTAAGGAAACATTAAGGAAAGGCTTGAAACAGCTGATCAATACCTCCACCTTACACCTAAAGATTTATTTTAAGGCCAAAATAGATCTTATCCAAAACTGCTTGAACTTCAGAAAATGACATAGCTCCTTCCTTGTATGGGCTTCAGGGACAAGGAAAGAAATAACAATGGAGATTCATACTCTTGATTCGCAACGTTCATAATAAGGAGCTCCAGGAAAGTGTTCCTGAAGCATTGAATCACATAACCAATCCRCAATCTAATTCAGTTTCTTTCAAGACAGTAAATAAATAAATATTCTGTTAAAAGAAGACTTTCCTTAAAYCTGCACTACGAAATCCCTAAAGAAGCATGGAAAGGAATAATTAGCTAGCATACTGGGGAAAGCCACGGAATTTTTATGAACATTACAAAATTAATTATCTCATAATACGTATACTAAGTAAGTCTGCTGATGATACTACACTGGGAGGAGCTGCTGACTTCTTCAAAGGCAGAGAGGGCCTGCAGACAGACTTCAATAAATTGGATGGTTGGACAATCACCAACTGTATGAAGTTCTAACAGGTGCTGGATTCTGCACTGGGGATGGGGCARCCTCAGATGTGGAGACAGACTGGGAAATGAGACACTGGAAAGCAGTGCCACAGAAAGGGATGAGTGGGTCCTGGTTGGTAGCAAGTTCCACACAAGTCTGCAGTGCCCTGGCAGCCACGAGGGCCACTGTGTCCTGGGGGGCATCAGGGACACCATCAACTGGGCAGAAGGATGGGGATTGTCCTGCTCTGCCCTGCTCTGGGGCAGCCTCGCCTCCAGTGCTGGGGGCAGCTCTGGGTGCCACAATTGCCCAGTGTAAGGCTACAGAGTGTCCAAAGCAGGGCCAAACCATGGTGAAGGGCCTTCCTTCACCCTGAGGGGATGTCATATGAGCAGCAGCTGAGGTCACTTGGTCTGTTCAGCCTGYAGGACACAGGGGGCAGACCTCACTGCAGTTACAGCTTCCTGAGGAGAGGAAGAGCAGGGGCAGGCACTGGGGTGACCAGTGACAGGACCCAGGGGAATGAACTGAACTGAAGTTGTGTCAGGGGAGGTTTAGATTGGATATCACAAAGAGGGTGGCTGAGCACTGGTAGAGGCTCCCCATGGTCACAGCACTGAGCCTGAGAGTTCAAGAAGTATTTGGGATTTGGGTAACAGTTTAAGGCACATGGTGTGATTTTTGGAGGTATCCTGTGCAGAGCCAGGAGTCGGACTTGATGAAATTTGTGAATGAGTCCCTTCTCATTCCAGATATTCCATGATTCTCCTCTTTCCCTTAAGATATTTAGGCAATTCCAACTATTACATTTATGCAATGATTAGTAGAAGTCAGTCTTTTTGTATTCTTCATGTATCTGAACTTCAGAGAAGAAAATTATTTGCTGTTTTTAAGTAGGACACTATATAGGGTATGCAGCATTTTGAACTGTAAAGGCACATTAATCTGACTTGATTTCTTAATGGTAGTTCAACCAGCTTTACTGCTTGACAATTATTTTTGTATATTTAWTAATGACATGTAGGGTGACTGTACTGGGGGGAAGTGGTAGGGGATCTTTTTTTTTTTTAATTTAATACTTAAAGCTCCTACATCACTTTTCTGGATTAATCTGTCTCAAGGATGTCTTTTTGATATGGGTAGCTGGCAAACTGRCACATGATCTCACATCATGGTCTTTTTCTTGCTCAACTTCAATTATTTTTCAACACCAACATGCCAAGAAAGATCCTAATGGAATGGATTCATGAAAACTGCTCCCTGGATCAAGTTTAAATTTCAAGACTCATCAGAAAACATTCACATCAAACCCACATGACCATTTCGAATTCCAGCAATATCTTACAAAAAGCTGTTTCAAATTATACATGCAAAACTAGATTAATTATTAGTGTCATGATTACCAGAACATAACTTTCCACCTGTGAAAAGCTCTGTTGAAACAAAAACTTGGAGAAGGGAAGGCAGGAAGGGAGTAGGGTCTGGACAGGACCAGTCTCTATGGCAATGTTCCAGATCACAGTAAAGTACTTCGAATGACTAGATCATCACATGAACAAGACCAAGAACTGCAGAGACCATGTTCTTCTATCTTCAACTGATTTACAAAAATTCAAAGTGTTTTGGAAATAACCTCASAAGATCATCGTTAAAGCATCACTACTTCAGTGACAAAAACAGTACTGAAGTAGTGTTCTCAGTTTCAGCTCATTCAGAGTAAAAGATCATTTTAAGGACTCTGATCCTTGACTGCAATAGCCTTACACCACTGACTGTGACCAGTCAGCCCACTGAGATGACACTCTGTGGAGAATAAACAGTAGAGTTCCCATGTTTGGATGGGGTAAAGAGTCGGTCACTAAAGCACCTTCACAAGATCACAATTGTGTAACTGCAACAGAATTGACAACTGCAGTTATACAAGCCAGCAGAAAGTATCAGGACCATTAAGCACTTCCCTCAGTATTTTCCCATTAGAGTAAGGACCTGCTGAGAGCCCAGCACACAAGAGGGGGAGATGAACACAGAACTCTACAGAAATTATGCAAAACTAATTATGTCCCATTGAATAACAATGGACATCATCTTTTGATAATTTAGTGCAAGCTACATCCATCTCCTATTCACAAAGTTCAGGATGCTGTTTGAAATAAAGAGTCATGTAATTCTGGACTGAACCTAAGCAGAAAACACCAGRAAATTGATGAAGTTGTCCTACAACAGGACAACACAAATTAAGAGGGGTGCTATTTCTGTCTATTTTAGAGCAGAAGGAGAAGAAATATCTTACAAAAGTTGATTTACATAAGGTATAAACAAAGCAAGTTTCCAGGCAACTTTGGACATTTCATCATTACAGTCAACAAGGTCTGAAACAAGCTAAGTACTTCTGCTTGCATTATGAATTGTCCATACTAAGACATCTAGAGGTCCTGACCTGCCTCAGGCCTCACACATCTTGGAGAGCTATCTCAATACACCTTAAGCAGAGACTAGAATGGGTCTCACCAAGACAGCAAAAAGGATGAAATTAGGAAAATACATTCTCATACTTTCCTTCAAAGAAACATATTTGGATAGCGATGCAATAATGCAAAAAAGGGAAAGGGGATTTAGGTACATGACTTGGAACAAAGAAGGAAGCTGCAGTTAAACGAAAAAAGCAACAGCAGAAGCAGAACTGACGCTTCCATGTAGCACTGGACTGTTTCAGTCAACCACACAAAATCCAGGAAATTATCTGAGAAGCAGAAGCAACATGCACACAACACTCCAGAAAACAAATYATTAACACAATACAGAAAAMTACAGGATTCTGAGCTCGTCTCAGGGGACAYTGAAGAACAAAACCACAACCAAACACTAAGGACAGGGCAGTGTCATTACATTATCTGTCAGGTTCCTTCCAATCCAAGAAGGATCAACTAACAGTGACTACCAGCAATATTTTAATTTACAGATAAATTAGCAAAACAACTCTTTTTTCATTCAGACTACTTTTCAGTTAGTTTGGACTCCATCTTATGTACTTCAGGAAGATCTCTAAGCACCATACTTTGTGAGAAGTACACTCTRGAGATCTGTATCTTAAACTTTAATGGCTTAGGATCTTATTTTATTTCATCAGCCTGCCTCCTGTYTAACTGAATGCTGTTTCCTTAACAAGTTTTATATTGTGATATTTTTAACACTGGGGTTCATTCAGATTCCCAACTCTATCTTTAGAAATGCACATTAATTTTAAAATAATCAAAACAAACAAACCCTCAACAAACAAACATTAAAAACCCAAACAACAACAAAAATACCAAAAAACCCAAACAAACCCCCCAAAACCCTACAAACAAACAAAACCAAAACAAACAAGAAAAAAACCAAAAACCAAACCCAAAAAACCAAGAAGAAAGAAATTAAGTGCTTAAACCTGGGGCGTATACATGCTGTTGCAGCAAAGTAGGCCATATATTTTCACTGGTGAAATGGCAGCAGGGCATTCCTGCTTCCAGGAAGACCTAGGCTTAAGAAGCTTTGACAGGGCTCAGAAAAAATTAGAAACCAAATCAAGAAAACCCATATTTACATGTACCATTATCACAGTAAGTTCTAAACCAACAAGTTACAAGCATTCAGAAAGAGAAGCCTGATGGAACTAAAACTAGAGGAAAAGAAGGTAACAGGTTTTTCAACTGAATAGTATCGGTGCTTAAACAAAGTGAATTTCCTACACATAAAGGCAGGGCTTAGTAAAAGTCCTTAGTAAAAGTTTTGTAAATGAAGGGTTGTGGTGGCAAAAGAAGCTTCCTTGCAAAGTTAATTGTCCACGGATGTGAAAGACTGAGGTCAAAGACAAACTGGTGAAATCTTCACTGCAGTAGAATACTATTTAACAGACATTTCAACCAACCAAACCACAGAATTCAAGGAGCTGCCACCTAAATGTATCCTTAAGCACCATTTTCTCAGCAGAAGTTTCAACAGTAGCAAACACTGAATCAAAGATCAGTTTGATCTGCTACCAAGCCAAGATCTTTTTTCCCATGGACTGAAAACTGGATTTTCATTGAATAAGCTGTCAGAGATGTTATAAGCATRTTTTCATTGTTCCTTCTGCTGGAATAGCACGGACACAGTAAAAACATGAACTTTTAACAGTATTAATATCTATGCTTTGGTCTGTGGCAAGGTCGTAGAGACAGCTAACAGAACCCACTTCAGGATGGAAAAAAACTGAATACTTTCTCTGTCTGGCATCTACAGGATGAGTCCATCCAAATGCTAAAGCTGCTTACTAGCAGTTCTAACAGTCTCATTACCTTACTTGAACATAAGGGAAAGGAAAACAGCTGTTGGTTGGGTTCAAAGCAAAACCAATCAACAGTCTTCTGCCATTCTTCATTAGTCCTACCTAAGCAAGGCAATAGAATTCGAATATTCAGAATTTAAATTTTGGCACACACCATGAAAAATACCAACACCAGATTTGGTTATGGTGCCTTCAATATTTTGCAAATTTCCAGAAACAGAAATACAAAGTTAAAAAATAATTGCTTTGAACAGAAGGTTATGACCCTTAAAATGCCACGATGCAGGACAAGAGCATCACCAAAGTAACAGATGCTTTTCAACAGTCTCACAAAAGACCTGATGTATTTGTGAGAGGTATCAGTGCCGTCTGATCAAAATCACCTCTCCCTGGAAGTTGCTACTTCTTCCCAACTTGCTTGGCCCCTCAACCTGCCAGAACCTACTTTTTCCCCTCAGATGAAACAGCTCTGCACAAACATTTTGAAACAGCTAGCATCTCCTACTCTTTATCCAGTTCTATAGGGGCTGATGTGATTAAACAAAAGGAAGGGAAAAGATGACTACTGAATAACCAAAATACTTCTGTTAGGAAGACAGATCTTGATACACTACTGAACACCAAACATCTATGACTATCTAGAACCTCAGGCTCAAATGGTAAATGAAGAAAGCAAAATTAGGAAGTGTTAGTGTCAGAAAACAAATTAGTGGACAAAAAAAAAAAAGTTAAACAGCCTTCTTGTCACATCCTTTGTACARATTCTATATCCAGTACTGGACTTGCTTTGCTTTAAATTTTCTGGTAATGGAATAAAAGACATRGTATCTACGCTGGCACCTCATTCAAAGATTTGGTATCCTGGCTGACTCAAGTCTTCAAAATGCTCTTAGACTTAAGGTACTCTCCCAAGACTTTACAGATTATTAGGTGACTTCCTACACAGAACACAAAAAAGCACTTATAGGTACTCTAGCCTTCAAACAGGAAAATATACTTTCATACTCCTATGTTYCCCTCCTCTTGAAGTATGCTGATACCAAAACAGTACTTAAAATGTAGACAAAAGTTTTTGACAATTTTTTGAATATTACAGGGCCACACATAATTAAAATTTAATTCAAAGGGAAAAAGCAAGCATTCATAAACAGATGTGAAACACCAAAYGGCAGAAAAAGCACAAGTAGCAGAACACTTAAAGGAGAAAAACCTAGAAAACTACCCAAACAACCAAACATGATTACAAACAAATGCAAAGAAACAAGTGTGCTAAAGCAGATCTTGAAACAAATTTCTTTTCTCTATAGAAGACATCTCAAAACAATAACTGTAGCACACTGAAAATACAGTATTTCACACACTCAAATGACAAAGGAATTGTCTGAATTTACCAGCTGGTAGAGGTTATACACTATGCCACATACAGTCTGCACTGTAATGTCCACAACAGTAAAACAACATGATTGGTTTCTAACTGTATTTTACTACAATTAAATYTTCAGAATGAAGATTATGACAGACATCTTTGGACAACTCTAAATATGCAGTCGTCAAAGTATTTAGCAGTCTCATTACTGTGGAGATAATTATCGTAACTGAACTTAGCAGTATGTTTTATAATATATATATAGTCATGATTCATCACAGTTATTCCACAACTTTATTGCCATCCAATACAGTAGGATGCTGTAACATTTCTCAGAAGATTTCATAGGGCATTTAGAATGAATTCCATTCTAAGGCTGATACTTCAAGTATCAGTAAGTTATCAGATTTTTTTCCCCACAAAGACCACTGGGTACATTAAGTGAATTCCACATAACTATTGACAGCTCAACCAACCAGCAAACTGACTAGAATCAGCTTTCTATTTCTTTGAAGCAAAATAAGACTTTTTTTTCTTTAGGGCAAAAAAAAAGGAAAAGAGTCACTATCTCAAGAACTTACCTTCAGACTTCAACTTCGTAAGAACAAAAATCAGGTAGTTGTTGAAATCTGGATACTGATTGAGTTGTTCTAGTTTCTGAAGAGAGAAACTGTTAAGGAAAGTTGAATCTTTACAGACAACATKTATAGCTTTCTGGATCCAAAGATTGTTGTATTTATTATGTACTGCTACATCACTTCAACCAGCTGTGACTATAAGCTCACAATATACAGAGTATGAACAACCCAAAAACAGTTGCTGTAATTTTCTTACTGAAGCGGTAGYTTTTAGTTATGGGGAAATCTGAAAAATAATTCACGGACAGACATAAAAATYAACAAATCCTTAAAAATATCTGTAAAGCCATGTCACTGGAACAGGCAGCTGAACATTAACAACAACTGTGTAGTCGAACAGATCAAAAAGTATCAGAAAGGACAAGAAAGAACAGAAAGAGCAGTATTTAACAGAAACTTAATGAGAAAACACTGAATTAATTAGTCTAAGAAATGCAGACTAATTCTTAGACCACTTTTCTAAACAACTTCTTCACCCACTTAACATTTCCCTTTTTAKTCCACGAAACATAAATTCATTTGAAAAACATCTGAAATCATACCAATGTATAACTTTACTAACAAAGAGTTTTAGCTAACCTGTACTTTCCTTCATTGTATATGAATGTATATATGTATACTATACTTCATTGTATTTGACATCTAAACACACAATTGTGCTAAAACAGCATCATAAAGAAACAGCATTACAGAATAAAAACACCCAGCTTCTTTGATTTTTCTACAAAAAATTATGGACTAAGTACTTTAAATTTGAAACCATGAATCACAACCCTGCTTGGACATGCTATTGAACAGCATCCTRTAATACAACAGACATCACAATTTTTTTGTGTCTGTGTGGAACAAGTCTCAAAGGACATGCATAATCTTTTTTTTTTTAATTATAGAACATGGCCTGTCAAGTTGTATTAGATAATTTTCCCAAACTGATGTATAATACACTGTTAAAACTATCCCACTTCTTTAACCTTTATGAGCCAACAGATGAGGACTTACTGGAAAGCACAGGTATCGACACGGCAGGGAGTTTTCACAATTACTTAAAAATTTCAAGCATCAGTTGAAAGGACTTTTGCTCAGTCAAGTTCTATACATCACCAAGACAGACAGCATCACTTATACTGCCCATCCTGCATATATGATCCTATAGGTCAAAAAACAAACCGGATGTAATAAATTTGATGCAAAACTTTAAAATGTAATTTTACACTAAAGGTACAGTATTAACATTGCTCCTATAAACACTTGATATTTTAAATACTATATTTTAAATATTGATATTTTAAACCCTTTATATTTCCAATAGTAAGGAGCACTGGTTTGAGCTTGGGGCATTATCAGAACACTACTTCTTTAGACTCTTCTGTTTAAGATTTTTCAAAGAAAGCAATCATATTTTTAAAATTTAGAATACAGCAGAAAGAACAAGATGACCAAGATTAAATCGACCTTCACTTTTCAGAAGGAGCAGAAGCCTTCCTGAAATTTACTGCATTTGCTACAGAAATCTAGAAGTGGAGCAAATTTAGCTTAAAGCTAAACTCTTAATATAAATAAATATAGACACACGTGTGTTCTTAGCTATCAAATAAATTCTGCTTTCTGTGGAGACCTTCAAGAAAATGCCTTAAATAAAAAGAGATCCAGATAACGAACACATATCCTTCATGGAATTTCAGCACTTCTATAGATTTCAAAGCACTTACGGTTAGTTCAAAGAGCAGGAGACAATAGATGAGGCCTTTATTTTTTAAGGCCTTGGCTTCTACCAGTCTTAATTTAAAGTTTTGCTTTCTCAATCCTTCCTTCTYAAAACCTTGCTATTCATTACTTCTACAATGAAGAGTGACCGAAGGGGGGGGAGGGGGGGAGGAGGAGGGGCGAGGGTAAAAAAACCCATCAATCCACAACACCAACATCAAATGTACTGCAAAGCAGTGCAAGAAGTCCCATACTGTAGAGCTCCCCTTTATCATGAATTTTAACGAGCCGAATTTCAGGATCAGGCTTCCAGGCAAATAAAAACATCCTCAGCACGTACCAAAATGCGCAGTGTCAGAGCCAGCAGGCCCACGAGGGCGCGCAGGCAGCGGCTCTGCCAGCGGCACTACCCCCACAGCTACGACTTTCACCTCGAATCCCGGCGCCAGATGACTTCGAGAGGCCCCTGCCCGCCCCCTCTGCCGCGGGGCCGGCGGGCTCACCGCGCGGGCCGCCCCCGGCACCCTCGGCGGGATCCGCCGGGCCGAGGGCCCCGTTCCCGCCCGGCCGCCCTAGGGGCTGGGCGGGAGAACCCGAAAGAGCGGCGGATATCGGCGGAGACGCGCCAGAGCACAGGCTTTGAAAATAAATTAATTAATTTAAAAATAAAAAAACCCCTACGGCCAAACCCACTGCGGCCCTTGTCCCTGGACTCGCAACAGGTGCCCAGCGCCCGCCGGGGGAAGGCGGCCCCGCGGCCCACAGGCCGCCTCGGCGGTTCAAACGCCGCGCCACGGCCGCTCGCTCCGGACAGGGCTCGGCCCACGCGTTGCGGCGGCTCCGCGGCCGGGCCGAGCCGGGCAGGCCCGGCTGCCGCAGCGCCGGCCCCGCCGCCGCGCAGGCCACGTTCCCCCCGCCCGCCTTCGGCCGCCCCCGGCCCACTCCCGGGGCCCCGCAAGCCTCGGCCAAGGATACTTGTTGCACGGCTCTCTGCGTGGTGGTATCTGGGGACTGGGACTCTTTGAGAAGCTGCAGGATCTGCTGGAGCCCCTGCTCGTCGGGCTTCCACTCGTACTCCATCTTGGCTGTCTGGAAAACAGCAGACAACAGGCGGTCGCGGTTGGCGGCGCGGCAGGGCCCGGGCGGGGGCGGGCGGAGATGAAGGAAGGCCGGGCCAGGAAAGGGGTGCGGCAGTGCCCGCTCCGCTCCGTCTCTCGTGCCCCCACGCACCCCAGCAGCCGCCGGATAGACGTAGAACACCGACCTGTTCCCGCTGCCTCCGCGCCGAGCAGAGACTGAGTCACGACGAATTTGTGATCCGGAGCAAGGAGCCGCCTCGCGTCCTGCTGGGTCCTAGCGCCGGGCACGGCTCCGCCCGCCCGGGCCGCCTCGGGGCCGCCGGCGCCGCCGTTCGCCTTTCCCCGGTGCGTCCCACACTGCCAGGAGCCTGCGGGCGACACAACGCGAGCACCTCAAACCTCGGGTTTTCTCGAGCAGCCCACGCCACCCACCCGAGAACAGACAGAAACCTCCAGCCAACGCGAAAGGCGAAGGGGCGCCCCGGGCCCAGCCCAGCCCCCTGGGATATCGCCCGGCAGCGAGTGCGGAGGCTCCCGCCTTCCCACGGAAGAAAAGTGCGAGCGCGAAACCAGACCCCGGTGTCAGGAACGTGGTACCTGCTGCACTTCTACGTCATTTGGCTGAGTGCGGAGCAGATCTCAAAAGTTCCCAATTCCACGTGTAAAGAGGGAACAGGACGAAGTACGCAGGGAAGTAGGGGGAGGCTGGAGAGTGCAAACTCCAAAGAAACGRTTTTGAATACCAACTCTATGTTAAACTTAGCCCCAAAATATATCACGGGAGATCTCAGGTTAAAATTGACAAATTAGATAAATACATATATAGGTACATATGTAAAATATGCATTACACATGTATAGATGTGTAGAATTATTTTTATGTATTATACTAACAGAAGAAAGAATACATTTTGTTTAGAACTGGTCTAAAACGTGAAAATGAAAGCCAGTAATTCCTTGTTTTTTATAACCTTACTTTTAGTCACTGTGTTTGTAAGCACCTCACTTGAATGAAAAGTAGTTTCTGCTGCTTCTGCTGCAGTACAGAACTCAGTTGAAACACTGCACATCTTAGCCGTAACAACTGTTCAGAGGTACTGAGGATGGGCAACAATACCGATTCCTAAGGCTGCATCCCAGATAATTTGCTATATGGTTTTTGTCTCACCTCCCCAACACTGACTGTCCAGTCCGAGGTACTACAAAGTGTYCTTAGCTAACTTTTTTTCTATTACTGTGATGGTATTCCTGAAGGACACAAAATCAGTATTGCATTGTCTCCAACAGAACAGCAAAAGGAGCCATCACAGGCAAGAAGACAGGTAGTGTAGTTATACTACATATGTGGATAATGAGTACAGTGAAAGAGACTTTTTGAAAGATGAACCAGGAAAGAATGCACACTGGAGTATGAAATAGAGAAATACACAGAAAAGCACACTGCACAGCATACAAGATAAAATCAATGGAGAGAAAAAAAACTACTTACTAAAAAAAAAAACCACCAGAAATGAGATCTATTTATTAAGCTCTTCTATTTTAGAAACTGCTGTAGTTACCACAGGACTTTTCAGGAGACTACAAAAGCTGAGCACCTCTTGAGCTTTACAGCACCTAAACAAGATGAAGTCAGTAAGGTAGCTACATAAAGACATACCACTACTTAGTAGGAAAGAATAGGCACAAGATTTACATGAGATTTTTCTGATCAGGGTGCATCTCCACTCATTTCACTCTAGTACAGGAACATGTCGAAAGAAAAGGATTTTGACTCAGACCATTAAAACTGATGTTAATGGCTCACACTGTATGGGCAGGAGAGAGCTTTCTGGGATGCATGCATAGCCGGAACAGATGAAAGCTGAAGTCCAACAAATCAGGGGAAAGCTAATGTGGGCCTTATTCACCTAATTGTGCCTTGGCAGTAATGTTGTAGAAACTTCACTTTTCTTTGATATTTCTGTCCCACATCTGTCAAGTTTGTTTGAMCTTGATTAGAGCTTCAAAAGTAACTATCCAGAAATTGTGACACAAAGATTATTATATCTATCTAATGTTATCTGGAAACCAAGTGTGTTAAAGAACAACATTAAAGATGGGAAACAAGGGAAGAGATCAGAAAGGAAGATAGAGTGACTGAACACAAAAGAGCAGGTAGAGAAGCATGCCATGGATCCATAACTAAGAAGAATGTAGGCTTCCTTTCCAAGTATGYAACTAGAAGTCAATCCTGGTAAGAATTTCCACTTCTGCAGTGGAAAGGACAGAAAMAGGCCTATAAATTGGAGCCTTTATGGAAGACCTCTACTGGAGATGTCTAAGTGCTTTACCTGATCATCCTCCAAGACAGGTAAGAATAATTTATGAGACATTATCAAGACGAGAAGGTATTCTGCAAGATGAAGTGTCTCCTTCAGCTTCTATATATGAAACCTGTATGAAGCCTGAGGAAGAACCTATCTCTAGTCCTCCAAATTATGTAAGGAAGCAGAAGAAGTCAAAGTAATTTCACTGAGACAAGAAAAAAAACTTCAGGTTGAAAGCATTACAGGGAAAAAAAGAGAAAATTGTTTGTTTCTGTATGCTTTGCATTTATATATCTGTATGTTTTGTCTTTTTTGTTTTCTACTACCTGTTTTCCCCAAGCAAGAATCTTTCTGTATAGAATGAAAATCAGAATCAATGTTAAATGAAGTACCCAAGGCATGAATACTACCCTCCAAAACACAGCCTGGTTCATCTCACTTGATCAACAAAATGCAGCAGAACTAAATTTGACACACTTCATCTATATATGTTAAGATTAGAGAAGTTCTCTGAAGGCAGAAACCTTGCACAAATGCTGAGGAATATTTGATTTCTCTGTTATCCAGACTTCAGATGTCATGCACTAGCCATAATCCACTGTTAGCACAATGTGTAATATTGAAAACAAACAAACAAAGAAAACAATTACAGGCCCAAACACTAACCTATTTCTCTAAGATATTTCTCTCTTCACAGACTTTGCAACTTTCTACTTAAATGTCCACTAAAARCAAAAAATATTTTTTATCTTCTATTTACTTGGCCTCTTCCATTTCTCTGTCAGAATTCCCCATTATTTCAGGCTGAAATGACACATACCTGGCACAAGGCAACAAAGAAATGGCTACAATATGTTCTGCTGCTAGATCATTCAAAATCCAGTTTTTTTAGAGTAGTAGCTGTGAATATACAAGACTGGCTTTGATTCTTGCTTCTTCCCAAGGTGATTAACCCAACTTTTTTTTAGCAAAGTGTCCTTACCATCACATTAGAGTTCATTTGGTGCTATGCCTGTTAATTTCTCCTGTTGCTTTTCATTAAGTTATAAACAGATACTAACAGGAACTCGGATTAGATTCTGGTTTCTGATAAACAACATGTATTAATTKACAGTTGATACTCAAAACACATGTAGACAGAACAAATTGGAAATTCATAACAGAATACCCAACCCATCCCTCCATAGTCTCATTGCGCGTCCTCAAGACTGGTGCAAATCCCTCCCAACAATCAACCAGAAAAGAAACTGAGATCTGCATGCTAGGAAGATGTCCCATCCCTTAAATGCCATAGACGCCAAGCTGTACATTTGGAAACTACAGCTTGTCACTGCCAGTGGTTTTGAAACTAGTTTCAAATAATTTTTCTGTAATAAAAATTAATTCTGAAAATAGTCCCAATTTCAGAATRGTTAGACAGTTTCAGCCACTTTACCCTTTAGCAAGTTTTCCCCATTCTTTGGTTTTATTCCATTTTATTCCATTATAATATTGGCATTTTTTTTAAATTTTGAGAGCATGCTAATAGCAACCCTCTTGTCATAAAATTCAGGCATTTTACCCYGTAATATTGGTATTTAATAATGGTAATCAATCATTCAATCAATTGCTAGAATTCAGCCTTCTGAATTTCCACACAAACTGCTCATAGTGTTCCTCTGCACAGGACTGTATGCACAGAAGAAATAACAGATATTCCRTAACAGCTTTCTGTGTAAACCCCTTTATGTCAAGCTAAGAGTGATGTAGACTAAGCAAAGCAGAAAAAAAGATCTCATAACACAGAATAGATGTGTTTATGTGAAGGAGCTCATGYAGAATAGCTACTGCTATACTATTTTGCAATGCCTTGTGCCTGGAGACATACCCTAAGCTTTCACTTCAAAAAAATACTAGTAGTCCTCACATATCAAATGAGCATCTATTGTAAAACATTTGGTGCAGTCTGAGTTCAGCCTTATGACACAAGATTATTATATTACTATRCAATTAATTTGAATAGTCTTATGAAGAAGGCAGTTTGACCCTGTGAAGCACCAGAGAAGTTACTAAGGAGATGATATTAAGACAGTTTGAAAGATTTTTGTGTTCCTGACTGAAACATCTATGTAATTAATCTTCTACTTTTCCAGAGCTGATTGGTTATGATATAAGGATTGTTTTAAACAMAAGCCCAAGCAAACTTGTGAAAAATATTTTTAAGATGGGGTCTCAACATTACTTTGTATTTCTGTTGAGTTGTATAAAAATAGGAGCCAGAAGAGGCTGTAAGCTTACTGTTTTCTAGTGCAACACTAACTAAGTCCACTATTGCAAGTATAATTCTGTTGAAGGTGGAACTTTGTGGTTAAGACTGGCACAAAGGGTATTATGTTGCCAAATTGAGTGGAATCTTCCTGGTAACTAAGGTCACAAAAAACCCCTCATTTTAAAAGAATTCTTCAGTGTCCCACTGGWTGACAAAAGGCCAAGAGGAAAGCCACCTAGGAGAAGACAAATCAAATTCAACACGATCTGTCATATAATCATAAGCCCTTGACTAAAGAAAAGGTTTTGTGGAAAGTACCAAACTAAGAATGTACTTCATTGGTAGGGTTAAGACTATCTTAAAAAGTTGCTTTTTTTCCTATCTATACACAGAATTTCTTCTATCTCTGAGGAGCAATTTGACAACAACATATAAAGCAGCAAATGTATGGGCTTTCAGGTAATGTAACTTCAGATTTRGGTATTGTTAACTGATCTTTGTTTCCTACTGTTATTCATTCTCTCTGGTCAGTAGGTCTAGGAGCAAAATAACAAGCTGAAAAAACAGAGAAATGTTCACTTTCTACCTTCCTGAGACAGTTTTAGCTAGAATTTGTTTTGTCTTATGATGTGTATGAAACTAGAAATTGTGTATGTGTACAAATTTTCTCATAGCACAACACCTCATAATGAAGCCCAACTCAAAGTTCCTGGAGCATTGGCATTTCAGTATTCAAGGCAAGTAAACCTGTAATGTGGTTTGCTGTCTGTGGAACACCATCACTTTGACAAGAGACTTTTTCTGAGCGTATCTACAGTAACAATAACATACACGCTCATGAAATCTGTTACACTGTTGCCWGTTTGAAAGTGAGAGCTGTTCTGGCTCATTATTGTTGCAGTCACCACCCATTATTTCATGGCTTCTTTTCTCAAAGGTGAGAAGCAGTATTTCTTTTYGCAGATAAAAGCCTGCACTGTGGAATCCCACTGAACAGATGAAACAGTACCAAGCAAAAACTAACAGCCTTCAATTCAACTTTACTAACAGAAGTAAACTCCCTCTTTATTTAATTAATATCTCTGCTTCTCATGCATCAAATGAGCATAGAGGAAAGAGCACATTAATACACTCTCCATATATATGAAGGTACAAAACCATCACACCATTGCAGGTAAAATGGATGACTGGCCTCAGCATGCACTAATACTTCTTGTTTTGTAGAACAATTAAGACTTAATTCAAATTAGGATAACACCAACATAATAGCACAGGATTATGTATAGGTCAGAAGTGAAACCCAAATCTCTTGCTGTTCATGAGTTAAATTATACACAACATTTTCAGCTGCAGGGACAACAAACCTGTCAAGCTTTCACCAACTAGAACATCAGCACAAGCATTTTGATTTCAAATTTTGCTTTGACAGGATGAAACACCATTTTTGTAATTTCATGAATGTCCAGCTGAATGAAGTATAGACAATGCAAAACTGCTAAGATCTCTAGATTTAAAATGCCTTTGATCAACTAATCTAGACAAGGACACACCATCTCTTCAAATGAGAGTATGAGAGGACAAGAGGAAGTGGCCTTAAGGCAAGATTCTGATATTAGAGAAAAATTTTCACTAGGATAATTTAGGATGGTCAAGTACTGTAACAGGTTACCCAAGAAGGTGGTGGAGTCACCATCCCTGGAGGTGTTCAACAGGCATCTGCACCTGGCACTGGGTGATGTGGTTTAGGGGTGACAGTGGTAGTGCTGGATGGATGGTTGGACTGGACRATCTTCTAGGTCTCTTCCAATCTTGATGATTCTATGATTTCATTTCCACAGCTAGAGACACCAAGTGAAAAATAGTGTGTGGCTAATGATTTGCCCCACTGTAATCATACATATTGGATACTAAAATGGCAGTACATGCTTTTAATGCTAGCAGTCAGAAAACAATCTRAAACTCAATGGAGAGCTGTTTGAGAAAAACATCCCCTCATGAATTTCTGACAGAAAATACGAGATCAATCAGCTGAAATCTTGAATGGTAAAGGGAGTAAGTACGTGAAAAAAGGATGAAAGGCATAATTCTTGAGAGTCCAGTCTTATTTAAACCTCTACTGTCAAATTTTATCTCTGAAATCCAGCATGCACTTTTTGCCTGCTTAAAATTCTTTTAAGCATGATTAGTGTCAAGTGCATCTGAACCCTATTCTATGCGCTACTTAAAGTATACAGTAAGATTTCTTTCTCTGAGCTGTAGGAGGCAAAGCAACTGGTATCWGCTGGAAGATTTTTGCTGAACATCAGTTTTTCTAATTGGTAATTCAGGCTTCCCCAAGATGCAGATAAAAATCAAAATGACACACAGCTTTTGAACCTGTTCCTCCTGATAGATCAGAATGCAGACTTTTGAAAACATCTGAGGAAAGCAGCAAACATAACAATTTTAAAGTTATGGCTGAAAAAACCCTTATACATGGATGGGTATAAGGCTGTGAAAAACGAGATGCAGTCCCTGAAATTCTAGCATTCACTTTCTTTCAGCTATACATTCATTCTTATCAACTAATAGAGATTAATAAAAATAAAGACACTAGCAGCTGCATGATTCCTGTTTTGACTTACTGCATGGTTGAGAAGGTGGTCCTAGCCATTGCAAATCCTGGACAGAAAGTCATACAATGAGAGACTCCATAGTGCCTGTTCTCTCACAATGGCTCASCCAAGACACCCAGGGCCCTTGTGTGAGCTCTGGTGGCATAGGCACATGATAAACATTTGTTRCTCTTCTTTCACAATAATATTTGCAGACAAAATCATCCCTGCTACTAAAACCAGCAAATGTAAAGGAGATTGCACCTCATCACGGGACAGTGCCAAATCTGTGGAAGTTCTTGGCCCTGAAAATAATGCACTGTTTATTTAAAGTTAAGTTATTCACCATTACTTAAAAAACCTAATCTAAGTGAGCGGTGATCTGTTTTTAAGCTAACTTTAAGTGAAAARGTCTGCACTACGATGAAGCAAAATACATTATAGTTCTACTGTTGTCAGTATGTAGGCACTTTTAAACAACCAAGTTTAGTGCAAAAATATATATAAAGTACTGATATATCCYCCATGAAACAGTTCACTAATTTAAATTTCTTTTTGTACAACACTATCTTTAAAACCAKAAACAATAATAATACATTAGAGCATAAAAGTTAGGAATCTCATTAAATAAGGAAGAGAACCTGTAAAGGTACTGAAGACTTTTTGCTAGTAGAAAGAATTAAGAAATAAAAGTAAAATGGCATATCTCTTTYTAAGTATGTTTTGATGCATAAATGAGGTTAAAATTATCTGTGGTGGAAAAGAAAAGCTAAATTAATAAAAAATAGTTATTTTACAACATTTAAATCATACCACTGTCTTTTCATTGTATGCACTCACTGTAAAGAAGAGAAGTCTCCTCTGGAAAGCCCATCAGGCAAAATTAGGAATTCAGCACAGGGTTCAAGGCAAAAAGATATTGGGAGCCTTAAGAACTGATTAATCAGGATTAGGTTTTATTTTTACTTCTTGGCAAAATACCTTGCATCCCAGACAATTCAGAACCACACACTCACCTACTTTCCTCACAGTCTTTCTCTGAACACTTTATGTGTTTTGAAACCTTTACACAGAGAACATGCACTAAGACATGCACCTGTCAGTGACACTGCTACATTCTGATCTGTCATTGCTGATAACAGTGGTGGCTTTGGTGATAATTGCAAAACTGACGACAACAACAGTGCTGGCTAAACCATAATCACTGGTCATTGTAATAGAATGCTAGTGTATTTTTCCCTGCATAGTTAATGAATTTCCTTACTGCAGTGAGTGGCTTACCTAAGATGCTGTTGCCTCAAGGAAATGGCAGTATTTCAGTTTCTGTTAGTCCCTGTGTCCCCAGTGAGCAGTTATCTGTCTTGCATAGGGATTAATGGGTGCAGTCATAGATGAGCTAGCAGGTACACMAGTGGAAGATCTACAAACCTTCAGGAAGAAACTGGAATTCAATCTTATTCAGTGAGCCTGAGTATGGGATGTTCTCTAATCTCTAATGTCAGATAAATATTYTGAAATTACATCCTTGTGGAAAATAGTGAGGAAATAATTACTGATCTGGAATGGAGCACCTTCCAAAAGAGAATGYGTTCATCAGTGACAGCAGTCAACTGCTCCAATCAAACACATAACCAAAAGGATGATATATTACCCACCCTAATCAAAGAAACAATACTTTTAAGGTAAATAAGCAAATAGAACTTACTGATCTTAATGAGAATGCTAAAGAATGACTGCACATTCCTTTACAAACCTCAGATGAACAAGGGAGTAAAAAACTATGATGGATCAAGGCAGAAGTACTGACACCCTCAAACTGTTCCTGCATCTATATACACTGTGGAATTTGCAAACACATCAAAACCAACGTTTTTGCCTTCTCTGAATATCAGTATTTTCCGATTGTAAGTAATTATATRAATTTATGATTGTTTAATACAGCAAACAGTTATGACCCAAGTGCTTTAGGATTAACTTGGCTGAAATTTTGAGGCAATTACAAAACAACAGAGAAACGTCTGTTGTATTAAACACACATTATAAATACAAATTAAAACAGTATTAAAAATTCCTAAAGAAAATTTCCAGTTTTCATCTGRCCAAAGCAATAAAACTGACTGGATATTGTGGAAAGGAAAACGACAATCTTAGGAGTGAAGACTATTTCAATTAATATATGCACAGTGAATATCTACTAGAAATGGCCAGTGGAAGAATGCTTAAACTTTTTCAGTTTAAACATATTCAGTCATATTCTAAATGCTTTTGGATATGACATCTGAAGATGAGGTTTTAGAGATCTCAGACTTCCAATTAAACAAGATATTCAAGTTGCTATAGTTTGAAGCCAACTGACATCACAGAAGAAAACCTTAAAAGTTCTTCTGCACAGGTCTTCATGGCTCTTTCCAGCAATGAATGTTAAGCGATCACTAACATAATTACAGTTAGACAGTGGACTTATACTGCCTATTAAAAAAAAAAAAAGGCACAAATACATGAAGCAATTTAAAAACAAAAGTATAACAGTTTAATTCTTACTGTATTCTCTCATTTCTAGCCATGTTTTTTTTAAAAAGTATTCTTACAACTGTAGTTGTGAGATCAGTTTTGAAGCCAAGTCAAACCAATGTAAAGGAAATTGCAAGCGTGAATGCAAGCAATTCACCTGACCTAAAGCTCCTGTGCTGAAATGGCTGCATAGTTGTTTCTGCACGGACAGAGATTGTTATCATACAAATGAATGATCCGATAAAATTCCTTGGGCAGTTTAATGCAACCTYAATCAACTTGCTACCAGTCCCCTTRGTAATTTTTTAACCTTTTTGGTTAAAATGCAGCATTTAATTTAACCAAAAATCAAATTAAAAGTACACTATGCATTCAGGTTAGAAAAGCAACAGACATAAAGAATCTGAACGTATAAAAATTTAATTAGAAGAGGAATTTAATTGTAATTTTTACTTAACTTGTAAGTTTTCATTATTTTCTTTATTAATAAATAAATAAATTTTTATTATTGTCATTTAAATACTTATATGTTGGTTTGTGAAGGATATCAGAATGTATTTGAATCAGACACTAGTTGCAGTGATCAATTCCTTAGTCTAAATTATACATATGTAAATTAATTCCCTTAAAATGCTACTAACAAAACAACCAATACAAAACAAAAAATTCAAGGCTTTTTAAAAGTTACGTTATCTTTTTCCCTTGCCCAAAGATAAAAGAAATTTTTTTTYGTGGAGAGACTGTAATTTAAAATAATTCAACCTGCCTTAAACGCAAAGGTCATTTAATAAATTGAAGGCCACTTAAACACATTTTTAATAAAAACCAGTTGCAAATCACTTCACCAACTCCACTAAATAAACTTGCTGGTATTCTATGTACCTTTGTCTCAAAAAAGTAATGTAATCAGTGCATGAAACAAAGCTATGGAGAGTTTAAACTACAATCACAGGCTAAACTATCTATAGCCAAGAGAATTAATTAGCATCTCTCCCCTATATAACAATTCTTATACATYATCATAATGCAGAATATGGGCCTTTTTTCCCTGCTAGTGATTTTATGATCCTCACCTTGAGGATCAATTTATTCATCYGCACCATGCTTTCTCATATGATGCTCTTTAAAACATATAATGCAAAAGGCATTCYAAGATACCTTCTGCCCTTTCTCACATTTTATGTGGAAATTCTCCTTAGGTGAAATGTTCACAGAGGTCTTAASTCTCTCTCATACTTCTTATTCTCACTCACTGTATTTGTCTACTGGAAAACATTTATATTCTGTTTTGTAGGTCAGTTGCAAACCATATGCAGAAAAGGCTGGTTTGTTACACACGTAACATGTTAGAGCCTCATATGCAAAACTCTAAAACTGCTCCACCTATGAGGCACTAACGTGTTAGGTGCGTAAAAACAAAAAACAAAAACTAAAAAAAACACCACCACTATTTCCTGCATAATATGGCAGCCAAGTTTTTTTAATTCTTTCAAATTACCTTCAGTAACAAAACCGACTGTTTGACAATGTACTCAATGTCTTATATACATGGTGTCTTATATACAATAAAAATACTTTTATAACAGTTGGTCTTGCCTGATGGTTTAACAATGAGAGTRTGAAAGCTGTACAGCATGGATAAGACCAATACTGACTTYTRGTATTTTTTCAGGATTACAAAATCAAAGTCTACATAAAAGTCTAACTGAGGAATCAGAGGTCAGTTTCAAACACATTTATAACTAAATTAGCATAATCTTAAAGAATATTTGTATAATAGTTTTCTCTGTTTAACACTTAAATGTAAACAGGACAGCTGAACTCCACTCAGGTAAAAATCTGTTTGCATTTTCACAGATCTACCTATAACAGAGCTGAAGTAATTAATCTACATACTACTGCTGCAATGGAGTAATTAATTTTATTACCTTACAYGGATATCATCTTCTGGAGGACYCAAGRATTAAATTGCAATGAAAATATTACACTGTATATAACCACTCTGAATTTGACRTACCTCTTTGAAAGCTCCATAGAAGACACTAGAAGGGCTGTTGTAGAGCTCAGAACCATGTACTACAGCACCTTTTCTAAAATTTCTTCTGATACATAATATTTTATCAGAGATATCAAATTTTCAAATTGTTTTTTAATGTYTCACCTTCTTATTTATCTTTATCACACTTAATTCTAACACTTAGGATTTCTGCAATTATCTCTGATATAACAAGATCAAGGAGAAAATTTGAAGAAAAACAGAAATATTATTTTCTATTATTGTTCTTCCTACCTGTAAAATTTCAGAACTAAATATACAGAAATATCATGTTTTATTTGTGAAAATAGCAAGTCAGATTACAAATAATTCACAGGSCAATGCTTAAAATTTCCACCATAGTTTAGGTCCAACTTGTATGCCCCTACACAATTCAGGATAGTTATTTATTCCTGTGGGTATACTCTTTCTCCTAAACACCAAGAAATAATCGTGGTAAAGAAACTGGCCTTACGTTCAATTAAATCGGCGTTATTACCCAGAGCAAGACCTACAAAGAGATCATCAAAAGACAGCCTCTGCTATCTCATTTAACCTAAAGAGAGAGAATCCCACCCCAAAGGAGCTAAAATTATCAAAGCCTCACTATGATCCATTAGCACTGTTACCTAGAGCAAAAGAAACAAAGCAAGGACAGYATCCTCAATGTCTGCTGATTCTCAATCTCATGTGCAGATACAAAAATTAATATTCTTAACTTTAAAAATATCTTAAAATATTAAAAATATTTTAAAATACRGATTCATAGTCTATTGATTTCCTCCTATCTAAAATAAATATTTCATCTATAAAACATKGTACAACAATTACTAAAAATACAAATAGAAACAACAAACAAAAGAATCCACCCAACAGCTGAACTTTGTGGTGGTTATATGCAAGTTTCACCTAGAATTGCCTTATCAGCATCATCTTTTCCACCCCACATCTGAAAAGACTGCAACTGGAAGTTGCAACCAAAACAAAGCATACCTTGAAATGTTCGATGCAATTGAGGGATGCTTTGAATGCTGCCAATTGTGCTGTATTTGATTTTTGTTTGCTATTTTGGTTCTGTGTTATCACCACGAAATTAGGAGAACCACTGGAATGGACAATGCTTAAGACAGGACTCCTTGCTAAACTGAAAAACATACTATTGTCACAGATTGTAACATATATTGCAAGTACACATTGGCTCACAAAACCAACAAAGTTATCGCCTGGGGAAACAGGAGATTCTCCAGAAGCAAAGAATTTTGAAGTTACAGTGTGTTACCCAGTTTTTAGTGGAGAAACAAAAAGAGGCTATACAAAGACTTATTCAGATACATGGAAGATTTTGGAGTGAGGGTGTCTGAAGTCATTTGTCAATGTAATCAAATGACCAAATAAATTCTTACRTATGAAAGGTTAAAAGATTTTAAGACAGGAAGATAGCTGAACATGTGATATACAAAAMCACATATATTTGCACTTAGGGCATACACACTGTTTATATTAGAGAGAATAATTAAACAACATTGAGTTTTTTAAAACCAACCATTTCCTGTCATCAGYTGACCTACTTCGATTCCTTTCCAAAGGGCTCCAAAGACATCTCTGCTCCAGACACCAATGTACATACAAGCAAATAATGCAATTACATGAGACTTGTGTTCTTGTTCATGCRATTCCCATTTGTTCAAAAGCTCCCATTCAAAGCTCATCTTGCTTGGTTTTAACTACTTTTCATGGGCCAGCTTCTGCCTCTTATGCGAAATTCATCTATTTGCATTACACTTAATGGACTGCATCACTCCTGATTTCCAAAGACATGGCTTGGGGCCTGCCCGCATAAGAAATAATAATTTATTTTAATTTGAGCTTGCCTTTTTTTTCCTGATGAATTGGCTCAAGTAAAACAGACTGAAATATCTGTTTGGACTTTCGCACTGATTTAGCTTTTCTGGTAGAAGAAGCAGATGTGTACTTTTTAGTCTCTGAAGAAAATTACTYTTGCCTTTCCAYGCATATCTGCTACTCATTTTTCTTYCTCRTCTATAAAAGAGGACRCCAAAGCGTASYGCAAACACCACTTATGCCTGCTTCCATGCTACATTCAAAACTTAACTGAGCCACAGCTCCTATACAGCCAGCACAGCTATGGCCTCCATAAAACCTGTGGGAACAGTCAGGAACTACTGCAGCCACCACCCACATTCAACATAATGAACAGCTCTGCTGTACTCATGCAGAGTGCACTTCTGGTTCAGGACAGAAAAAGAGAACCAAGACATGGTGAAGTAGGAAGAACAGGATTAAGGAGGTACATGCATGCATGGGATGCCAAGGTTCCACTTTTTCTTTCTGGAAGGTTAATGACATGGGTATGTGGAATTATGTGACTGAAATCTGAAAAAAAGAATAAACTTTTATCGGTGCAAGAATGGGTAGGAAAGCTTAAATGTCAACATTGAACTGTAATCCTAGCTTGAATGATAAGAACATGCAAGGGAAGTAGGGAAGGTGGGAGAAGAGCCATAGGTGAGGCTCTGGTTTGGCATAGTAACAAAAGCATGTGACCCTGGAAGCCAGAAGTAATTGATGATGCCCATATACCTACTAAGTTTGAGAACTTCTGSTCCACACCACACCATCACTTYGGCARGTGTGCTCTTTTTGAATTYCAAGACAYAAGTTTTCTTGCATCTTTGTAGCAYCTACTGTCTATTTTCTAYTCTCTGCCGAAAACATTTTGYCTTGTCTTTCCTTCTTTCATATATAGCACTGATCTAATATTTAAAGTAATGCACTTAGTGGCATGCTCACCATAATCAGCACATTTTCAGCATTTAAGGGTATCTCACTATGACTTGTAGAAAATGCTCTACAAAACTAAATTACTTAATACGACAATTAAGGAATAATTTTCTGTTCTATAGTTAAGGTTTAAGAACCAAAATTTTTCTTTGAACACAAATTTTATGCCTTGATATTTGACTCACATAGACAAGGACATACACACTAGATGCAGACATACAGACAAACTCAAAATTTCAAATGCATTCAGTATATAGGAAATTAACAAACAATTGTTTTTAAATTGTTTAAATTTCACTCTGRAGCCTGGTTTGGAAAAGAAAACCTCCTAAATGCTAAAAGTGACATTTGGAGGTTTATTTCATACTGTCACTAGAAAAGCCATATTCAAAGGCATCCATGCATAAATATGTATAGTGTTTTATCATGCACATGACAGATCACATACATAAACAGTGGATCTACACAACTATATCTCTTTCAATGAGAGATTTAAAATAATTTTAGTATTAATTGTGTAATACAGCTATATTAGTATCTTTCTGTATAAGAATATAATATTTATATATGTATACAATGCATGCAATAAAAACGTTGTATAGTAAATATTTGAAATCTATCTATGTATGTAGAAAATGTACCTCAACTATCCAAATCAATACTATAAAGCAGTGAGTGGAAAGCAGTGAATTCAGTGATTGAAACACACTACCATTATATGTACTTAAATGCTTCTGGAATTTGGAACCAAACTAATGAGTAAAATTAATTTCTGTGATAAAAACTGATCCCAACTACAACACACTAAGGCATGAAAGTAGTGGAAAAAACAGTCCTACCCTTTCAAAAACAAAGCAAAGAAAAAATCCTGCCTGTTATGTGTTACCATCAAAACTTGATAATGCATTGATCAGCGCATGCCAAGTTCACAAACCAGTTGTAAAACTTTTTGTGACAAAAACCTGTTTTATGACACTGACAACATTGGACCCATGAAAGAAGATCATTATTATTAAGACATTTCAAGGATAAAATGTCAGTCGCTATATCAGTCCCAAACTTTAACTGGAAAGACTCTGAACATCAGCTTTTATGGAGGATTGTATTTGCCCTTCCACCATGCTCCTTTGTATCAAGCCATAGCATTTTGGTGTGCCTGAAGTGTGAACAGAATATACTCTACCATAGCTCTGCCAGTCTGCTGAACAGTTCTGTGCACACCTGTCACCTGACTATAGCTTCATCCCTGAAGCTAAAAATTAAGCAAACATACCTGCTTTATTGAATACCCAAATACAAGGACTCCTAAACTAATCCTAAAACAAGGATTCTAAATAAATATAACAGAAAAGTATGTCAGGTAATCCAGTAAAAGCCTAATGCATAAAGCCATTACTATGTTGTTTTAACGTCCCTGTCACAAGGCATTAAGCAGCTGCGCTCGCGCCTGTATTAGTCAATGAAACAGGTGCCTGTATTCAACAGTAACCATGGTCCTTAGTCAATATTCATTCYATCCAGAGCTTTCCTCCTTTAACACAGTCAATAAACTGCTTTTGTAACCSTCTTTTTGCAGCATCATAACTATTCTGTTGTCTTATTCTGCTTTGAGTATAAGTTAGCTAAATCTTGAAAAATGCATTCTGAAGTAATTTTGATCACACAGAAACTATTCTTCCCAACTGTAGGCACCTTTCCTCCATCCTCCCACATATCACTCAAAAATAACTACAGTTCACACAGCAGATGTAAAATGAAAACTTAYGGGCTCAGTTTCCAACTCTATCAAAGGCTCCTTTTAAGAGTTTGGGAATATGACTATTTTTTCTATTCAATTATTCATTTAAAGAAGGCACACAAGTCAACTTTTTGTTCCATGTGTGTTTTAAGGATTTAACCACACCTTTCATGCATTCGATGCCACATTAAGGACTACTTAACTATGCAAGAGGACAAGCAAACAGGTTGAGAAGCAATGGTGGCCTGAATACATCGCAGAACAATTCTCACAGTAGGAGGATTTCTCAGGTCTTGAGCAGAAAGTCAAGTGAGAGGAATTATAACCTTCTCAGTAAGGAGATAAATATCTTGCAGACTAATCAAGCCATTTTTATCAACCCAGAAAGCGTTCCCGTCCTTTCTACAGTCACCCCACAGAAGGTTCAGTAGTTCCACTCAATCTCCACCGAGCATCTAAATTAACAACCTTCTATGGAAACCAAAGTACTAGACAAACACGGGATTTCTCGCCTCTCCAATATTTCGGAATAAAAATTTATAACCCCACCTAGGCAAATGTGTACAGCAGGGACCCCACGCACGCCAGAAACCACGGTAGGAAACAGGGCTACGTTCCTCTATCCTGAAGCGACTTTCACTTTCCGGCTCGCTACAATGCTRCGGAGACAGCCCCAGCCGTGACACCGGGAGGAGCCGGGGGAAACGGGGGGCGGCAGGGGGTATCTCGGGGSTCTGCCCGGCTCCTCAGGCTCCAGCCATCCGTCCATCCATCCCTCCCTCCCCGGCAGGAGCGGAAGAGGCAGCCCAAGSCCGGGACCCCACGGCTCCCCGCCCAACAGCGGTGCAGAGGCCCCTCACATCGGCAAGGGCACGCGGCGGCGGCCACTACCGGTGATGGGACGTCCCGGCCCGCCCCTCGCAACCCACACACGTACCCACACCATCCCAGAGCCCGGCGGCAGGGGAGTGGCGAGGGAGCGGCCCGACCTCTCCCTCCACAGCTCCACGCGGCGCCGCTCCGGCCCCTGAAATGGCTGAACAAAGGGAACCTCGCTCGGCCGCCGCCGCCCCTCGATTGGCCGCGGGGCGGGGCYGGGGGCGGGGGCGCCGCTGCCCCGGTCACCCTGGCAACGGCGGGCGCGATGGAGGCGGCGGTGAAATGGCGGCCGCGGCCCCCAGCGCCAACGGGCTTCCACAGGAATCCTTTCCCYTGGGCCCCGCCAGGCTCTCCAGGCCCGCCTTCTCACCCCACACCCTCTCACGGCCCTCACCCCTCCGGCCGTAGCCACTCTACGGAAGGTGTCTGACACATGTGCCAAAAATCATAGAAAATAAAAAATGAGGCTGAGGTACAACATCCTAGATTTCATCATAGGCAGTAAAAGTGCACACGCAGGGTCTTGCCAATGGATTGAGTGAATGGATTGAGAATAGCCCTGTGAGGAAGGACTTGGCAGTACTGGTGAATGAAAAGCAGGACATGATCTGGCAAGGTGCATTTGCAGCCCGGAAAGACAATTGCACACTGGGCTGCATCAAAAAACATSAGGCCAGCAGGTTGGGGAAGGTGATTTTTTCCCCTCTGGCTTCTATATCCAGCTCTGGAGCCCTCACCACAGAAAAGGCATGGACCTGTCTGAACAGGTCCAGAAGAGAGTACTTGCAACTCAAACCACTGTGTTTTATGATTCTGTGATGCATAGCCAGCTGTTGTGGCAAGAAGACCACTGCACACTTGTTCATGGCTTTGGCCACTCCAACAAATTACAGTAGCAATCTCCAACTGTGCTGCAATCCTATCTCCTTGACTGTAAGCACTAGCTACTTGTTTATTAAACAACGAAAGGTGATAAATGTCACCCAATTTCTAAATCTTATAGGCCATTTAGAAAAGCACGTTATTGAGACAAACTCAGTTGGTAATTTTGCTTATGGTCCCGTTGCGTGTCTTCTGCTCTTGGAAATACATGGTCTTCTCTCAGTCCTCATTTAAGCAATCCTCTCAGTCTGCTTCTTTGGCATACACATAACCCTTCCACATGCCCACATACTACTTTGATTTCACAACAACTAAAAGCTTTTGGCAGGGTCTTCGATAAAAGGGGGCTGCTCTCCCAGCCACTTGTCTAAGTCAGCACTCAAATATTGCTGTGTGAGTTCACCTCTACGATTGTGCCACACAACATTTCCTAATTGTTGCAGAGGAAAACTTGAAAATACTGGTCTGAACACCAGAATTTTATACTTATAATGCATTCATTATCTATTACTCCAACACTTATCTCAATTTGTTTATTTTAATGGAATCTCTCTGGTAACCTTGCAAATACTAACATTTCTGTACTATGTCTAGATCTCCTCATGCAGGAATATCTGTGTGGCRSTTGAACYRGGTGGAAACACCAATTAAGTGTAGTGGTTTTGGTTCACYAATCCAAGTTCCCTGGCCAACAYACCARTTGATGTAGTGATAATTTGGCCRYGACAGACAGCTTAGCTTGTTAGGGAATGGAGAAAAGCAAGACCCCAGGTATGAAGGTGATGGGCTAAATTCAAGTTCAAGCTGGGGACTCCAGCCAATCCCTTTGAACCAGGGATGCACCCACAYCACTGGCCAGTGAGCTGGGCAGAGTTGAGMCCYTTACCCAATCRGGTGCTTAAGAGTGGGAAATTCAAAGCCCCTATAAAAAGGYGCACCCCACAATAAAATCTGGCTGTTGCTGCATGAATTTCAGCATGCGTATGTCGTGTTCCCGTCTCCAACAACAACTTTCTGCTGCAAGATAAGGATTAGGAGGAGAGAAAAGCAGGCTCAAAACTCTAAAGGGTATAAAGAAAACTTTATTAACAGAACTAAAAAAAAGTAGTAAGAAATCAGAATAAACCTTCAGAACACTTCTCCTACCCCCAACTCTTCTTTCTTTTCAGAGTGACAATGTAAAGAGACAAATTTGATATTTTCAGTCAGTTTACCACTTTTAAAATAATCCTTCTTCAGTTAACTTAGGGAGAGGAATCTCTCCTGCCATACCATGGAGACTTTTCCACARGAAACAGTTCTCTCTTGGTTTTAATTTTCATGAATAGCAGCAGCCTGGAAATCTGCAATTGTGAAGTCCTTCCCACGGTTTGATAGTCTTCCCACMACTATCACCATGTGTCATTTCAGCTTACTGGGGTGCAATTTTAAGTTCTAGTATAGAAACAAAAGCTCTTCTTTTGTCTCTGGGAACAGGGGTCTTCTTCCATCCCTGGGGCAAGATTTCTCATCTCTCTCATCTCTCTCTGTTCAAGTTTCTCATTGGATCACAGCTACTTCAACGTCTGCTTGCTTCAACATGGGTGCCTCTTCTCATGGCTGTGGCTAGAACATGGCATTCCCCCAATGCATTCCATGAGTTACAGGGAAAAAAACAGAAGTCTAATGTATCGATTACATCTTCACCATAGACTTACAAGAGACTTTCAGCTCAAGACTAAGGCATCTCCTCATTCTCCTGCCATCTGGTACTTGACTGACCTTGGTGTCTCCATGTTGTTTTCTCTACATGTCTTCACCCTTTCCTTTTTCTCTCACTTGAGAGGACTGATGTCTGCAAGTTTCATTTGTGCCCTACAAAGTTGGTCTCTCACCCAGGCCTGAGGATGGTCCTGTGATCTCTGCAGGGCAGTGGCCGCTCCGGCTGCATGGCTGTGTTCTGGCCCTGCTGCACGCAATTCCAGCTGCGGAGCTGCTTTCTCCGTGGGGCTACAGAGCCGCCTCTCTTTTTGGCCGCGTGATTTCCCACAGTACCAGCAGAATGTCAGCAGCTCATAGCCGGAGCGGGGCCCAGCTCGGTTCCACCCAAAGCCGAGAGGAGCAGGCCTGGCCCCTCGGCTGTGGCTGGGGTTCAGCGGCAGCAGAATCTCAGCCGAGCCGCGCTGCGGGCCGGCCCGGCCGTGCGGCAGAGCGGGACCGGCCCGGCCGCTGCCCACTTACTGGTTCAGAGGCCAGAAGCCCCAACTCCTGGGGCCTGTTCGTCTTTAAATGTGATTTCACAGAGGCATATTCACCTCTCTTAAGTACTTTAACAGGGTGTCAATATTCAAAACTAGCCAGCTGATTGGTTATGTTAGGTCCGAAGGAAGCTGTCGAGGTCCTTATAGGGAGTCACTTCTGTCGCTGGTGGATTTTTCCTTAACTAAAAACCAAACTATGTTAAACCACAACAGCCTGTTAAGTGCACGTTCAAAAGGCTTCTTTCTTCTATTCAAACTCCTRCCCACATAGTCAAATTAAATACTAGTTACTTTCCTCAAGTATTATTTTACTGTGTATTGTTCTGAGCAGATTGTAATATYGTTATATGCTGARTTGTGATTTATACCTTATTACTTACACCTGCAACAATCACTGTAAMTTTGTAATCTCATAATAAAATCTCTCCACTAACAAAAAAGTAGGTATGTGGGGTTGCATCCTCCAATTCAGCCTTCCTGAGTACARAACATATGTCCTATATCTTACTTCCACCTTTGCCAGCAATCTGCTGGCAGAGTCCTGGCCTGCTTTCCTCCTGGAAAGATTCTGTGTGAGCATGGTCTTAGTAGATGCCCAATCCTCTGCTGTTCTCTTCCTGATAGTTTTCAACCTGTTGGTCAGCTGCAATCAAATCTAACTGACACATGAGGGTCTCCAAAAGATAACAAAATTCAAGTCTTGAGAAAAACAGGAYGGAGCCAGGTATAGGAGAGGGGCTGTGTTCATGAGGAAATGTTGGAACTGATCAAAGRAAGAGATAGTTTCTGCCTGTTTGATATCCTGCCAGTTCATCAGTGCCAACATACTGATTGGCCCAGCCCACACATATAATTTAAAATAAGAGTAGTAATACTGTTTCTGGCCCAGCTGTCTGCCTGAAGATGTGGGAGTAAGCTATTGGTAACAGGGTTTATTTGGTATGGGAAGTGGAGCTACAAATGCTCAAATTGTGTTGCATGTCCGGGTACCTGATATAGCTATTTTAAACCACTTCATAGTACAAGAAAGCTACAAAAGCAGTTCGGTCAACTACTCAAGTATTCCTCTAAAGGTGACAGAGAAGCCAGTGTGGTCACACTGCCATTGTACTCCAATTGCCAAACTGCCTTTYGGATGGCACAATTAAAATAATCCAGGCCCAGTGTGTCCTTCCATTGGCTAGAGATCAAGAGATGAAAGAAAGAAAGATCTACCTTTGCCTGACTTTATCCAGATTTATGATAAATACAGATTACTAACTTCCTGAAAATTTTCTGAAGATTTCTTTGTTTAAATTAAATTAAATATTAGAAACAACCAATGCATTTTCAATTAGCTAGGCTTCATTGAAATGCACTTTCAGACCTGACACACTAGTCTGCTGTACTTAAACAAGGCAAATAAAACTGTAATTGAGGTGTCCATTTTACTCTAGTGATAGATTRCAGCAGAATAYGTTTACATAGTTTTGCTTTCCATGYGCACTTGATATCATCTGCAAAAGGCATCTTCCATACAAAGGAASATCCTTCTCTGGTGGTCCATTTCAGCTACTGATTATGTTCTATCAACCAAATGTGAAGGAAACAGGTTATTGCAAAATTAGCATTATCTCCATGTTTATATACAGACACTGAAGGCTTTKGGGATGGTGAGGTRCCTAGGTATTAGACACAGCCTMGTWRTAATTTTGSCTGAGAAAACCAAAGGTCTGTGCTAAACAATTACTAGATTTATTTAAAACCAGCTTAATCATGTCTACATTGTGYTGATGATGCATTATATAATTTAATTTTTTTTTTATTTGAGGCTGCAATTCTGTCTGTGTGACTGCAGATTGTTTTTTAGGAGCASACTCAGTTATTTTCACTATCATTTGCTACCATTTGTTGTGTTTTAAGCACCTGATTTTTCTCGACAGGATCAAGAATGGAGATTAATCATCTGAAAGTATGGAAGTACATAATCTGAAACTGTGGGGGCAGTTTTCTTAGTAATAAAGAAAGCTCTGCAGTTCCCATGAAAATTTGCCTTCCATCCTCCAAAGAATAACTTAATAGAGTTTTTGGTTTCTTGTACAGAGGAATCAGAAACAACCTCAGGTGCTTTACAGGTGCTGATAATGTATCCTGTAATTTTTACACTTTTGTCATCCATTTATGAGTAAACGTAAAGTTAGGATTGAATAAAGCCTAGAAATTAATGTAAAGGTGTTTTGGTATTTGCATGAGTTTGCAAGTTTTGAAAGCAGCAGGTGGAAGAGGAATTATTGTCCATCATWTATCAGTGAGGTATCAATTTACATAGTCATGGATCACGTTTCAATGCTAATACCATTGTTTTGTTGATCGTCAAAGCCAAGAGGATGTGTGTTCATCTTTTAATATACATTAAGTTGTGAGAGCAGGATTGTGAGCCTTATTCAGGTCAGAGGGGGACAAGAACTTGGCTTTGAGCAGTATATTTGTATTTGGTGTCACAATGAAGATCTGTAACATGTGGTAATTGACAAAGTATCCAGCAAATTTTTTGGTGGTTTCTCAAAATAGCCATTTGACAGCAGGTTTACCTGCAGTTTTACCTCTACTTAGATTGGAAAATAAATCCAGCAATTGTTCTGGTATTTCTTGGTTATCTTGCTCAATTCAGTATGCAATGAGACTCTGATGTCCAGTGATGTCCAATGAATGTACTGTAGTCCTGAAATGACTTAATAT
>CADDXX010000091.1:1424858-1458452 GCA_902810485.1 Alauda arvensis | reverse complement strand
GTAAAGCAGGAGTTGTTTCTGCTTTTATGCAGTTTATATTGGAAGCATTATATGTGAAGAAAAAATAAAATTATAATCTTGGCCAAGACCTTGTCACTAAATGTGAGAAATACATGATTACACAGTGTTGCTGGTCAGACAGAAATAACACAAATTACTTAATTGATTTAATAGTCATGATTAATTAATTTCATAGACAAAATTTTGACTAGATTTTCAGTATGTACTAAGTTACAAACTTAACTATTTCCTGCTTTGCAAGAGTCTGAAAATATCACTGCTATTTTGCCTATTCGAAGAGTATTTTTTTTGGTGAAGTTCATGTACTATCTCTATTCATATGGGGATTCACTGTTAGGAGAAATGACATACAAGCAATGACATAAACATAATTTTTTTGTGTTTATATCATTGCTTGTAAGAATTTGATCCACTTTTTTTTTAGCTAAAAATATTCTTTCAACTACATACTGTCAAGATGGTATTTAGTGTTAGCTGTGAGATCTTTTCCAAGTTATTTTCTATTTTGTATCACTATAAAAGAATAAGCTTCTTTCCTAAATGTTTTGATTTACAATTGAAGATAAATTTAGCAGTAGCAACTAAAGCTGTTATTGCCTGAAGCAATCTACACCAACCATTTCTCTGAGATTAGTCATAGCACGCCAAGTACATTTTAAGTGGAATTTAAAAYATAAATGTTCTGGAATAAATGTCAAATGGTATTGATTATAATGTGTTTAAACTTTAAAACAAATTAAATATATGCTTTAAGCATATAATTTCATTGGGCTGGCTGAAGGTCAGAAGGATTAAAAGCTGGCATGTTAAATAAATGAATGGCAAAAATTTGTGAAGCAGGCCATCAATGCACAAATCAAGGTCAGTAGCAGTTGCAGACATAAGAAAACCTGTTATCATCTGTCAAGGTACCATTTTTAACAGAAAATTCTTTATGAACATTTTCTGAAATCTTCATGTTGTTCTTGGTTGGCCACTGAAGTTTTTTCAATGGAACTCTTAAACCTTTTTGATTCATGTTTCATAAAGTTAGTTTCTCCATCTGGAAACAGCAGGAATTCTGAGAAGAAATCTTTGGAGATATCAGAAGGAGCTGAATGAGCTCCATGATGAATGAAATCTTTTGTCACTATGACTGCATTATTTTCCAACTCCTTTGCCATGAGTGTAGAGTAGTAGAACCACCAGAAAAGRTAGAAGTGCTTACTGGTCAAAGATTTGTTTTGTGGGGATGATAAAATTTATGGAGGGGTATATAGATGCAAGCATAGTCCTCTGGCTTTTATCTTTACAGGGAGTGGAGGCAACAGCAGAAAAAGTGTGCTGAAAGCACCTTTTCCTCTTTTCAGGAGCAGTGCTGATGACTTTATTAACCAATGGTGAAGGTCACCAAYGTGCATTATCTCCAAGATCATTGTGCTGGAGGAGAGGTTAAAGATTGGATAACTTGAGAAAGATGAAAAATTATAGAAAATAATTAGAGTTAATTACTAAAGATGTCAGGTAGGTATCTGAGATTTGTGAGCCGTGAAGCTGGGAATAACAAGGACTCAGAGAAAAGGAAGAGAAAAATTGCCAGGTCTTTCATTTTCTTTTTACTTTACTTAGTTCTTTCTTATGGTAAAGTGTTCTATAACTTAATTTGTAACTTCTCGATTACCGTTTTTATGAATTGTTAAAACCTAAGCTTAAAAGGAGCTTAATTTCAACAGACTTCAACAGCAAGACTATTAATCTTCAGCAATTTTATTTGGTTTTTTGGGTAGGATCAAGTTTTAGGGTAGGATTTTCTCATGTCTTCAGCTACTTCCTTGTGATGATTCAAGTGTTACATTCAGAATTATGATGCATGGCAACTGCTAATTCAGAAATATTTAAATTAGTGATTTTTGCAATTCCATGTCAACAATGGAAAACTGTACAGGAAATGGAGGTCTTCCTTGAGATTTTGAGAGGCTGCTTATTTTAATGTCCATTTCTGTAATTATTCAAGATAATGGATGTGGTAACAATAGGAACCAAAAATTGTTATGCTTCACTTAAGTTTATTTGAAGATACTACCGCTCATTGCAGGAGGGTTGGATGACTTTTTTAGAGGTCCCTTCCAATCCAAACYATTCCATGATTCTGTGATTCTATGAAAGCACCACTTTCCAAATGATCAAGTATGGAGTGTACTTGGTGAAGCAATTTTGGGCTGGAGAAGCAACCTGGGTGTTGTTGCATTGTGCTCCTTGGACAGGTGTGCTGGGGAGCCGGGGCAGATCTGTCTGCAGTGCTGATGCATGATCCTGCCTGCTTGCCTGCCTGGTCAGCCTGGCTGGGTCAGCTGACAGGGAAAAGGAGAGGTAGTGACAGGAATGGGATGCTGAATGRGCACTCTGAAATATCACTAATTTTTTGAAGAGAGTCTTGGCTAAAAAGATTTTCGGAAAGAGTGGCCTAGAAATTGCAGAGGTTATTGGCTTTTGTGAAAACTGGAAGTCCCACACACAGTGCACTATCTTTGGTGTCTAAAGTGACTACCAAATAYTTAAGAAAACTATCAGGGGTATTTTCAAGGTTCCGGATGCAAGAGATACCCAATGACACACCTGTATGTSCTCCTAAGTGTTCTGATAAAAATACATACTTACAGTACTTTTTTCAAGTAATATAGCAATTTTATTTCTTTCTCAGAACTCTACTTAGTGAATCTTTATTTAATGAATTAAAAAAACCCAAACCGTAAAATTCCATGTGTAGCCAGATCAGGTAGATTTGTGCCAGGTTTGACACAGATGTCATTTTTGTGTCTTCTTATACATTGTGCTGCATTAAGAAGAAATACAGTTACTGAAGCATTAGGATATATGATCCGTAGTACTTAACCATGATGACATAAAAATAGAGAARCCCATTGTTTGCATTCCAGCATGTCATGTTACATAAATAACTTATTACTAAAAGCCAAGATGATGACATGACAAATGTAATTTTCAAGAAGTGTAAGAACTATATTATAAAACATCTCAGTATTACAAACGAGCTTATGTTGTTTTTTTCTTATGTTTAWTGTTGGGGGTTTTTTTATGCTTACAAATATAAAGGAGAAAGTATATGTGCTTCACAATTGCAATTTAAAATATATTACAGCATTCAAAGTCATGGTTGGGTCTAGATAGTCAGGCAAGTTGTATAGTAAATAAAAAATTACAACATAGTTCCTAAATAATTCTGACTTCATCAAAGGCATTGGCAGCATTCCCACATTTTACCAGGATTTCACTCAGTGCCCAGTATAGACCAAAAGGCCAAAGAATTTAATTTCTCAAGGGCATCAAGTTTTTAAGCATGGAAACATCCACCTAGATATGGTCACAAGGTAAAATATTTAACAAAATGCTTATGTTTAAATTAGAAAAATAATTCCAAAAGAAGCCTGTGTTATTGAAGTACTGCTGTGGCAACCACCTTTAATAAGTCTGATAGCATCTCTTTTGCAAGACACAATCACTGTAATTAAAAAAGCATCAGTCTCTTTTCTTCCCAGTAAACATGACTGCTGAAACAGGGAATTCACATCTGATTAAAAAGAAACAAGACAGAATTATGAACATGTTAGACATGAAAGAAAATATCACTCCCTCTCCTTAAGCCCCCAAAAGAAAGAATTAATAATTTGACTTATGTTTACTTGAATATTGGAAATTTGTCAAAGGACAAGCATCCCGGAAAGCATTCCAGTAAAAGCTATCAATATTCTCGCTAAGGAAACATGTTTGGAAATAGATTTACTGACCTTTCCCTTGCAAAATATCCTTTTGTAAAGTATCAGAGATGAGCCTGAAAAAAAAATCGTAGTTCTTAACAGATATTAACCCAGGCAAGTTAATTTGCAAAATATGAGGCATTAAGTTTTTTTTAATGGCAGCAGACGTCTTGATTTGATGTGTATTTCATCATGATCTCCAGAGGCATTCTGACTGCTCTCCAGAACCATTCCAGAGATTACTGAGGGTACTTATTGCACAATCTCCCTTGAATTCACTGTCAAAGTTTGAAAGCAATGGTAATTTGGGTGTTTGTGAGCAAATTGTGACTGATTGTATTGTAGATTTAAAAGGAGGGACGAAGGTAACTCGATTGCCTTTCATTCTCTTTGCATATCTTTAGACATGTAATATGGTGGGTTTTCACCTCCATCTCAAAGATAAAGGAGTGAGGAGGACACGGCACCTGTGGTCCTATCCCACATGCCTTTCCAATGCCTCTGAGAGCCTGAACTTTGGAAAGGATACTTCCAGGAAGACACACAAACGCCCTCAGGGTGGTATTTCATTCTGCACCAGGCACACTTCCCTTGAAGATATGGGAGCAGAGGAATGTGCCCCATCAGGGATGAAAGTCAGCTGTCTGTATCACTTTCAATCTTCGTAGCACTGTTATTAGATAATGTTTTCATTTACAAGAGAGAAAATCTGTACKCTTAATCTATTCTTATGCAATGTCTGTGGCTCTCTTTTCTGGCCCAAAGTAAAAGGCTCCCACGATCTTCATTCAGTGCTATTTTCAAGTTTTAGTTGTTGAAAGGAAGAGCAGCCACAGTGGGCAGAATTTCAGAATAGTGGAAATTTTTATTTCTTTTAAAAGTCAATATAAGCATAAAAAATTTARCCACTACCATTCCTAGTTGGAAATCTTTCTAGGCTGTGAAAACTTATTTTTGTTMTCCGAGTTACTAACAAGGTAGTTTTCAGACTGAAGCAGTTCTCTGCTCTTTAAGAAAATTCTTTAGGTGTCCTAGGAAATTCTTTAAGTCTCTCATCCCTTGTCATATTCAGATTGTGAATTTAGTTTATGTGTAGATCCCCTAGTCATAAGAAGAGCTTGTAATAATTTTGCAGACCTTAGACCCTATCTATTTCCTGTCATTACTGCAAACTCTCCCCTACAGACTTTCACTGAATTCTGTCACCTCTCTAATTTTCATGTGGCCTTTCCCCCTTTTTTTTGCACAGTTTAAAGTTACATTTTTAAATGCCACACCTTTGTTTTTGCTGGCTCACGTTGTTCCTTCTGTATATGTCTGTGACCAGTTATSATGACCACGTGGATCATCAGTGGTTTCATGTTGGAAATAATGTCCCTAGACATCAACTTGCTGCAGTGTGCTTACTTCATAGGAAATACCACATACTAGTGAACCTATTTGTTTCTCTGCACAGGGAGGTGAGCATCCTTTCTGCCTGTCATGTTTCAATAGCATTTATATAGTCATCAAATATAATTACATTCACTTCCGTAGTAATTAAAACTGAAATCATTACTGAAGTTTCTTCTCACAAGATTTGCATTACTGCCCAGTTGGAGAAGGGTTTATTTTTCTTTTTTTTAAATCCTATGCGAATTGTTTTCATCATACATATCTTTCTTCAGGACTGATTTCCCATGTTTGTAACTTTGTGCTACATCCTTTCTGAAAAATAATCAAAAACTCCCTCAACATACCATTTAGAAAATAAATGCTATGAACCAGAACATGTGTTTAGGTACAACAAGTCAGTTTAATGTCTTTCATTTATCCRTTTGGTGCGCTTAATTTTAGAACTGATGAAGTAAATAATTTACTGTCAAGAGAAAAAGCATATGGCTATGGCAGTTCTAAGTGGGAAAAATCTCATTTCTGAATACGTAACAGTATATGATTCCATWTGAACTTCAGAAATAGTTTTATTTTCTTTTGGAGATATATTTCAAATCCCAATGGATTTCATACATAGAATAATTAATGTTAGAAGGCAGTTGTAGAAGTCATCTGGTACAACCTCTGTGCTCAAGCAGGGTCATCTAGAGCTGGTTCCCTGAGACCACATCCAGATCYCCAAGGATGGAGATTCTGCTACTTCTCTGGGCAACCTGTGCCACTGCTCCATCATTCTTACAGTAAAAAGAGTTGTTCCTTACATTCACGAGGAATTTTGTGTGGTTCTGCCTCTGGTCACTAGGCACCACTGGAAAGAGCCTGGACACCTTCTCTGTATACCCTTCCCTCATGTATTTATATACATTGATGACATTTCCCTTGAACATTCCCTTCTCCCCTCATCATTTTCACATCCCTTTTGTGGCAATACTTCTAATACAGCCCAGGGTATCATTAACCTTCCTTGTAGCAAGGTCTTTATGTAAGAAATCACATTCTTGTATTGTTTTGGGGWTTTTTTAAGAGACTTGCTTGTAGAAAATTACCTTCCTCTTTCAGTGTTTAAGACATTCTCTTTGTTATTCCTGTACTTTGATTGGAGACAATATAATGATAGTAATTTTTCTAAAARCAATCATAAACAGGATTTACTGCACTATTTAACCTGTAGTACATAGTTTCCAAATAATACCCCACCTCTGGTGCATCAGTTTTATAGTTCAGCACAGCTAATAGTTTCCTAGAACAAAATCCATAAATAAAATATTATTGACATGCAGAATTTATTGTTGAAGTTCATACAATGCTTTGGAAACTTGTGCCATGGTAAAACTGACTTTAATCTATCAGATCTGAGACTTGCATTTTATAACTACAAAACTTTATCCATATCTGTCACCAGGTTCCAGCCACAGTCTTTTCTTGTTCTAGTGTTTTCCATTATTTAACAATTACAACAGAACACCTGGCAGATTCTATTTGTGTTTATATTTTTGTTCTTTGCCTGTACCACTGAGAGCAGTAAGAGTCTTAGCGCTTGTATGCCATTTGTCCTTCAACGAAGGCAGCTGATGTACATTCTTCCCCCACTTAGATAAAGAGCAGTTTAATGAGATTTACATGCTGTTTCTGGTAAGAGGCCAGTGGCTGATTAGTAACTAGCAGTATACTGACCTCTCCCTTTAACCTGCTTTATGTTCACTGCATGTTGACCTACCAGTGTAAAGCTTAGAGCCAAATATTTAATGATGTGTCAATTATTCCATGCCCAAATTTTAACTCACAAGTACTTTCATGCATGCAGCTGGCTTACTGAATGTTATTTGATATCCTCAGTTCATCATTGAAATAGAATATGTAAACAAAATTGCTAGTTGCATAGAGATTCTGTGCCTCACATTCTAGATTTTACATATTTTGAAGTGCCTTTAAAATATTCTGATAATTAGGATTTCTTAAACCATTTTTTCTTTAAGCACTTAAGCATGACTTGAAAAAAAATAGTGCATTTGGATTATTTTTCACATGATGAATCATATGTGTGCTATTTTCTTCATATTTGCAAGATAAAATTTCAGAGGAATACCAGAATCTTTTTAAAGCCATTCAAACTGATGTTTTTACTTGGCTTGYATTAAGTAATGGGCAGAAAAGGGTTACATTGGAATACATCTAAAAAAATTCTGCTCTAAATCAAACTATGGCGGAATGTAACAGTTGCTGCCGTCGTGTCAATGCTATTTGCTGATGCAGCTCAGTGCAGTTGAATCACCACAGGGGAGGCATTTCAAGAGCTTGGTATTCAAACATCTCTTGGATGAAGTCCATAAAAAGAGCAGACATGAGCTGAGTAATAAATCCTTTGGACATGTATGCTGGTGCCATGAAATGGTATCAGTAATCCTATCCAGAGTAGCAATTACGATATCACAGCGATAATCTACCAATACTTTTCCTTTTAATAAAAATTCTAATCATGAAAACAATAAAGTAAAGGATGACGGAGATTTTTATATAAAAAGAATGTTTTATTTCCAGTTAATAATGTAACACAATGGTGAAATATATGACTGCCTTTTAACCTGTAATAGCTGAAGTATGAATATATGGCAGTGAAGTCTAGCCATTAAGCTTTTTATGCACAGAGGCAAGCATGAAAGATTCTGCATATATGCATTGATGTGCTGGCATTCTCAAATTCCATAGTAGTGTCTAACCGCTGGTAGTATACACTGCAGATTGAAGGCTCTTAACTCATTAAAGTCCCCATAAGATTTTCAAGCTTAAACAAAAATCAAGCTTGATTTTTCCAAGGCTATGAGGCAAAAAACTTTTGTTTTCAGGCCTGGTCATAATRGACAAATAATTCAGAATTTCATGACCACTGTTAACCAGCTATTACAGGAGCAAGTCCTGAATCACCTGTGACCCCTATGGTCTCTCCCAGAATTTTAGAGGTTGCTCTGACAGCTGTTGTCTTTGACAAAGTGCTTCCTAAAGATAACATCTGAGGATGTCAAAATTATTTTGCCAAAAACATAGGCAGCATGCAATTAAAACAAATAGTGAAATAATGAATAAATGACACAGAGGTAAGTTACAAATAGCAAGGAGTTTTTAAGTATGTCCAGAAGAGCTTTCAAGTTGACTCCATCATGATTCATTTATGTGTTTCTCTATTAACCTTGCTAACCCACAGACTTTGGGCCCAATTATTTGGGCAGGAGAAATACAATTCCCTTYACATGGAGTATTTAATGATTAAGAACAGAAAGATATTATTTTCATATATTTTCATGTCATTCAACTGTCTCTACTAAGTGGTTCCATTGATTTCACATTTGTTTTATTGTAAATTTGACTAAACTAAATTTGACCTTCATATCTAATTAAATATTTTCATGCAGTTCCTTTAGCTGGCTGAGGTCTCATACTAAACAGTCAGAGCAGCATTAACTGTCTCTGTGCTTACATTTTCCAGTTCATATCCTATTTAAAGAAGTGATGTTAGCAATACCATTGTAACATGGTTTTCCTAGTGAAGAGTTCAAGAAAATTTTATACTTAATTTTTAAGGTGTGTTTTGATTGATTTTCCAGTCCTTTATTAAAAAGRTAACTTCTGTTACATGATTGGTGCAGAAAAGGTTTCAGTGTCTGTGTGGATAAATATTAAGATATATGCACAGTGAAGAACTCTGTCTTCACCACAATTTCATCAAGTTATTTCCTCCCAAGAAGAGGGATCAGTGAATTTTGCACTCAGCTGCTGCTGAATAGAGTTTTTTTATGAGCCAGACTTCTTGGAGAATCCTTTGAAATGGACTTGCTTCGTCTGGTCAGAGCATGAGATCTTATGAAAGGGGTATTTTGGTTCATAAGAACTCTGAAAGAGTTCTTTCCCTTCACAACATTTTTGATCCATTACRCTGAATTTCACATAGTTGGGGAAATGCCTGAGCCTTTTTCTGCTCTATATTCCAAGGAGAATCAAATCTCTAACTTGCCAARAAAAAATGAAGTTGGCTTTGTTAAAAGTCTTGGAAGAATGTTGTAGGAGGGAAAAATGGTCAAGATAAAGACATATTTGAAATTCACTTGGGAATGGAAAGGATAATAACAGAAAACCCCTATACCAGGGCTTCTCAGAATGGTCAGTGCAAGACCTTTTAAAAATCTGAGYTTTCTTTTTGTGCTTCACTGTGTTATTGATCAATTCCATCCTAAAATACATCATGGCTTAAATACATGTAGGCCAMCAGTTGTTATCTTGACTTAATAATAGTTTTTGTAAAAATCTGATTAATTTTTAATTTGCAACACACCTACATTTCAYGGGGGTAATCACATAATCCTGATAATCTGGAGATAATCTGTTGATGACCCTAACCCAGACTGCACTGTGTTATACTCTGTGCTCCTGTCCATTCATGAAGCTATTTTTAACAGTGTAATTAAGAGAACAGCCTTTACTGTRTATAAAAAGGCATAGATCCACATCACAAGTAAAAAAAAATTTATACTGATAATGAATTAATGAAATAGAGGTTGAAAGTAGCCTATCAGGMAAGCTAGATGATGGCAACATAACAGTATTGATGCCTTTTGTTTACGACAGAGCAACTTGTCCCACTTTTTCATTTAAAAAAATGACTATTTTTAAAGATTAACTTGTTATAGCAAATACAAACACATTGACCTAATTGCTCAGATAACTTTTAGCCCTAAAAATAGAAAGAATTACATTTACATTCTAAAAATAACTTTTAAGATTGTATTTAGAGACATTGTAATGGATATGAAAATGTAAAGAAAGAGAAGAACCACCATTTGTTTAATATAAGAAATTAGCATTCTTTTATGACTAAAGAAATTGCAATTAAATAACGAATTTATCTTTCTAAGTACTCTGCTGTTTCCCGCAAGTAAATATCTGAGTTGTCTCAAATCAGACAAATTTATTCTGCAGTTTGTTTCTTTGGTCAATAGTTCAACTATTTTTTCAACAAATCTGAGACACAAAAAATTATGTAAAATTTTGCAAATTCCTAAATATATAAAAATATATTTAGGAATTTGCAAAATTAGGATTTGCAAATTCCTAAATATATTTTGGAAATCAAGATAATAAAAATACCACAAAAATGTAGGACATGGTTTACCTGAATACTGGCATWAATTTGTGACATAAAAAAGCATATAATTCCAGTTATTAATTTGAGGGCATCAAATTGCAGTGCTAATAACATCATGAAGTGTTTGCTGAAATGGTAAACGCTTTTAAGAGCAATTTTTTCTTAATTTATAGCTATCTGGTAATTAATGTGGCAACCAAAGCAAGCTTGTATACTAAAACAACCCCATAATTATTAAAATTATAATGTAGGGGGTTTCTCTGGAGTATAAAAATAAAAAGGCAGATTTAAACTAATGGGCAAATTTGGGTTTTTTTCCCAGTTACTTTGCTTAAAAAATTTACATTGGCTCTGTGCTGAAGGATTATTTGAGGCATTGGAGCAATCAAGAATGAGCTGATGAGGTTTTAAATGAAACCAGAGTGAAAATTTTAAAGTTACGGACCATTCAAGTGTGAGAAGTTTCATCTGAAAATAAATGGTTGGGAATAATATTAGACAGACTGTGACACAGGGATACATAATTACATTGACTCAACAGAACAAAAAGATATGTATTTGCATTCTTGGAGAATGATACAGTAGGGACTGACTATGGCTACAGGTATAGCTAGGTTCCTAGAAAATTATTTCAGCTTCTTTTTCTTTTCTTCATGTATAACTATGCCCTTTCTACCTCCTCCGTGTATCCCCTATTTTCTCCCTGTCCTTTGGAACTTCAAGACATCAATTGTGAGGCAGCCTGTATGCAGCATAATGCTGGGGAAACCATCCTCCAAAAGGGCTCCCGAAATATAAAAAAAAAAAATCACAAATAAGAGTGCTGCAGAACACAAAAATTCTGATTTGTGAAAGAAAAGGAGCTACTGCTTCAAATGAGTATTTAGGAGGCTGGCTTCCAATTGTAAGGATCTCTATTTGCAATAGCCAGARTAGCAAATCCAAATTTTATTTCCTTACAGCTGACACACCCAAGCTGGCAAAATTAACTCTCTGGGAATGTCAACAATGACACATCAGTGGTGTATGAGATTACCAGTACTGTGAGTTTTTACTTCCTCTTCATGTACAGGGTTGCATTACATAAGATGCCTGGAAGAGGAAGACTAACTTTTCAGCCTTTGCTCCATTCTCAGCACTAAATTGACTTTTTTAAACTCTGTTAATAAATCATAGGATTTCCTTGGGTTTTTTAGTCTTCTATTTGATGGAGCAACTTGAGCATTTACAAGACACATAACTTTCATCTATTCAAATAAAGGAAGAAAGAATCAGCCTAACCCTGGCTATATAAGTCATTCGTCAGGCAAGTCTGCCTCATGCTGGGTAAATGCGATTCTGATCCCAGAAACTGTTTTCACATAGACTTGGTCTGCTCCTCTGAAGAGAGGTTAGTGTACTCAGTGAAGACAAAATTCATCAGGGTCTGGTCTCTTGCACCAACTGTAACACAATGCATCAAGAATTGTATTCACTGCTTTAGGAATGCATGGCTTAATGGACAAGGATCTGTACAATTAAGTAAGGGAGAACAGAGAACAGGTAAAATGAAAGGATCTATCATTTGACATGCAAGGTTGCCTTAAAAACTTCTTGGAAGCTAATTTTTTTCTAGAGACCCTGCAAAAACTGTGCTCATAGTCAAGTGAAAGCCTGTTTGCTCACTTGGTGYCAGAATTATCACCCTCATCTACCTTTTCTCACTCTGTTAGTCTCTTTCCCACCAAAAATGTGTGAAAGGGTTGAAAAGACAGCAAAGTGTAGTAGCTGCTGCAGCAACAAGGGATCTGTTTCTATTGCCATTTTAGGATTTTGCTCTTTGACAGTGATGAAAGGCATCTCAACTTCCACTCTGTCTTGATGAGTSTGGAGGTGTATTATAAAACATGTTTGTTCAGACAATTCCATGGCCTGTCAAAAATCACAYTTAATTTCACATTGTGTCTGATGCCCCAGCCATTGACTCCTTTGGCTACACTGAGCTGGAAGTTTATGTGAGAAAAAGGAATAAGTGAAAGCACTCACTACAGACAGCATTTTCAGCATTTCATTTTCTACGTGGAAAATACAACACAATTACCTGCTTGCTGTTGCAGGGAAATACTTATTTTGATATGGGCAGACATGGCTAGTGRCAAGTAGTGACATGCTGAATAGGACAAGAGTTCTCCAGAAATGGAGAAGTTTGCACCTTTCCAAGAATTTGTGCAGGAGCTGTGGTCGGAGGTGAGGCTGAAGGTCAGGCAGCTACAAAGCTGATGTGCAAAACAGGCTCCATGATGAAAGAAAATACATCAGTGAAGTCAGGAAGACATAAGGAAATACCAAGGCTAATGAAATAGAAGGAGGAGGAAAAGATCAGCAATACCCAAATAACACAGTATGTGGGAGAAGAGCATGTGGCATTCTTTTCCTCTTCAGCCAACTCTGGGTTTTCAGGTCTTATTCATCATGTGTAGTGGGGGTAGCTACCCTGTCAGTGCCCAGGCAATGTATTACTATGCAGTTTAATCAAACCTAACATGCAGAGATGGTACTCAAGATTGTTACAGAACTCTGTCTAAAACATGAAAAGTATGTGTGAATTTTTGGAATTGGAACACTGTAGAAATCTTCCCTCCCACAAAACCCCGAACCAAACCAAACTAGAAACATACAGAAACAAACAAAAAAACCCACCAAACCCTAAACCACCTGGGAAAAAAAGAGGTTAGAGAGTTTATTTTATAGTGGCTTGCCTGTGGTGTGCAGAGAGGCTTCTCTTGAATAAACATGCTCTCTTGTCCTCTGAAATTAGCAACTGTGATGTGGGAAACTCCATGATGCCACCTGCCTACACAGGTGTTTCCTCTGCTGAGATGGAAAAGCTTACCTGTACTTTACTGTGAGAATGAGTTCTCAAATACCCATGTTTGTCTTAGCTGTTTTTTTTCTAAGGAATGGGCTACATGTAGGTTAGAGTTGGACCTGCCCCTACAGTCACCATTGACTGTGTGCGTTGGAATGCGTAGATTGTAAGATRTTTGTACTGTACTCTTTTATGTTGTTTTCTTAAAATAAGTTACATCTTAGTGTAACTTATTTCCACTTGATGCATTGAAAATATGTGTGCTTTGGGAATAATGARAACCCACTGATTTAAGCATCTCATATAAAGTAATTAAATGCCAAATACCAGCCTGAAGGAAGTGTCCATGCTCAGTTTTCAGGGTCAGTGTGTGACTCCTTAATGCACTTCAGTTTTGTTTGTTTAAGTGGCTGCTTAAGCTGGCCACACTCTGCAGAATTTCTATGAATGTATCTCTTATTTTGCTCTGTCTCTTAATAGATTTCCCAAAGAATTACAGTGTAGTMATCTGTAATCCTCACAGTCTCTGAGTTCAGCACTTTCTGCTGTACACATAATACCACATAAATATTCACAGCTACAATCAAACCCATCGTATGTCACTGTGGCATTAGTACCAAACAGAAGGRACTTCTCACTTGAAAGCTGGTGCAAGAAGGCTTAGGCAGACTGTTCATCTATCCATTCATTTACTATCAYGTGTGTCATGCAAAACTGACACAACAACTTGTTAACAGGCATAATATCATTGCAACGTGCCATTACAGCCATAACTACAGAAGCACGTACGTACACCAGACTGTAGGAAGTACAGCAGGTAAACATGTTAGGAAAAAAATTCTTGGCCAACACAGTTTATCTAAAACTCGCATGTTTAAATATCAATATTTATAAAGTATCAAATAATAATTTTATTTACTTCCTCTAGCTCTCATGTCTTTAAATATAGAACACTATCACAAACATTTCTTTTAATACTACTGAAGGGAAACTGACAGCGAGATAGATTTAGGTTGCACTCTTCAAAGTAGTTCGGAATGGTGTCACCACAGACAGGAGATTCATACTACCTGAAAGTGTTAAAGTTRGGGAACAAAAGCCTTTCCAAYCTGTCTGAAYTCCCATCAAAGCCACAGCTAAATGATGTTGGAGAAGATTCGCTTTGTATTTTAAGATATTTCTTCCCACACTTTCAAGCTCTAACTATGAATTAATTAAGAAAAACAGAATAATAAAATGCTGTTAAAATAATATGACCAAAAAAAAAAAAAAACCCACAAAAAAACCCATTCAATTTCTATGCAGTTGGTTTCCTGTGGTACCAAATTTATGCTTCTGTAAAACGTGAAGAAAACACTTACATATTAAACCCATCAATGCCAAATGTCACAGTGCTGTGGGAAATTGTCCTGTGAGAAATTGTCCTGGTTTTGGCCAGGTCAGAGTTAATTTTTCCATATCAGCCGTGAGAGGGTGTAGCCTGCAGCCATGTGGGCATGTCTAGGTTGTTATTCTATACTATGMACACACTGCTGGGGGTGGAACTGAGGGACTCTCACTTTCAAAAAGGAGGGGTGTGTCGATTGAAGTTKAAAAGAAAAGCGTGGGCGGGAAGGGTTAGTTCACCAATTTGCGCATTGTCTCGAGGTTGTGCTACAGTGTGTCAGGGTGAGCATATTTTGCATGTAAATCGCCCTCTCTTTGTACAATTTTTTTTTTCTTTGTGTGTGTGTGTGTGTGTGTTAATATTGTTGCTGTTCCGGTTCGTTTTCTTATCTCATTATTGATTTCAGATAATTGTTCTTATCTCAAGTCCTGATCTCTGTCTTTTGTCTCTCTGGATGTGGCAGGGAGGGTAGGAAGGGCAGCTGTAGTGCTGTTTCTAAATGATAGATGAATTGAACTTCTGGGGATCTGGCTGCTGCTGCCGTCCAGCATGAAGGGATGGAACAATGAGCACTTGAGGGCCTGTTTTGCAGCCCATTGCATGGCTCTGATAATCTCTGGTAGCCACAAGTCAATGGGACTCAATGGGATGTATCAGGGACCTGGGGAAACTGGCTGATAATTTTGTCAAGCCACTCTCCATTGTACTTGCAAGTCCCTGATGACTGGAAAAAGGGAAACAGCTTTTTCTTAAAAAAGAGAGAASAGGAAAGGAAGACYCAGGRAACTACTGCATCTCCTCTGTGCCTGGGAAAATCATGGAGCAGATTTTCTTAGAAGGCATATTAAGGCACATAAAAGGAGGGAATAATCTGAGGCAGCCAGCAGGATTTCACTTGTCCAGTCTTGTGGTCTTCTTTGAGGGAACGGCTGCAACATCTGACAAGGGAAGACTGACTAATGTCAYCTACCTAGAGCTCTTTGATGTAGTCYCACTGGATGTCCTTATCTCCAAAYTGGAGAAACATGGATTTGATGGATRTACTATGCAGYGAATAAGGAAYTTGCTGGATSGACACAGMCAGAAAGTTGTGGTCAATGGCTCTTTGTCCAGGAGGAGGCTGGAGAGGAGTGGTGTTCCTCAGGGACTGCTGCTCTTCAGTATCTTCATCAGTGACATCAACAGTGACATCGARTGCACCCTCAGCAGKTTTATAGATGACACAAAGCTGAGACAYTGAAAAGACAGGATCCWATCCAGAAGGATCTGAACAAGCTCAAGCTGTGGGCCTGTGGGAATCTCATCAGGTTTAACAAGTCCAAGTGTGAAGTCATGCCCCTGTGTCACCYTGAATTTTTAAGCCTTCTGATAAGTTGTAGCTTGGAGTCAGTTTTCCCATGGGTTTTCAYGTAARTAMCAGGTGTTGTTTTCTAACTAGCTTGGATGTTTACATTCTTCTTAGTGGGATAGATTTCTTTGACAAGCATGTGTATTAGCCAGTGTGTGTGTAGCCACCTATCAGAACCTTTTATTCCWTTTGCATAAATATCCCTGGAATTCAATAAACTTTCTTCTTCTTTTCGTTTCCCTTCTTGACTGTGTGTCGTGTGTTCTTTTGGTATCAGTGAAACACCCCTGGGTCAGGACAGTCCCAGATATGAGTACAGACTGGGATGAGAAGTCATTGAGAGCAGCCCTGTGGAGAAGGGTCTGGGGGTTCTCCTGGGTGAAAAGCTGGACATGACCCAGCAGGGTGTGCTCACAGCCCAGAAGCCAGTCATGTCCTGGGTTGCGCCATAAGAGAGGCAGCAGCTCTCTACTCTGCTCTCATGAGACCATACCTGGAGTGCTGCATCCAGGTGCGCGGGCCTCAGCAGATGACAGACATGAACCTCTTGGAGTAGGTCCAGAAGATAGTGAGAAAGATGATCCAAACCATGGAATATATCTCCTATAAATACAGACTGAGAATCTCTGGGTTGTTCTGCCTGGAGAAGCCTTTGGGGAGGCCTCAGCTGTAGCCTTTCAGTACCTCAAGGGAGTTTATAAAACAAGGGAGAGGGACTTCTTACATGAGCAGATAGTGACAGGACAAGGGGTAATGGTTTGAAATGGAAATATGGCATGCTAAGATTAAATGTCAGAGGGTGATGAAAGAGTGGAAGAGGTTGCCCACAGAAGCCATGGATGCTCCTTCCCAGAACTGTTCAAGTCCAGGGTGGATGTGACTTTGGGCATTCTGATCTTTCAAATGGCATCCCCGCCCATGGCAGGGCTTGGAACTAGACAACCTTTAATGTCCCTTTCAACTCAGACCATTCTGTTCCATTCTGTCCATTGATCCTGGCCTTCTCCTGCCTCGTTTTTATGCCCTGTTGTTTTCACAAAAAGCAGTTTCAAAAGTAGAATTCCAGTACTCAAAACTGTCAGAACTCTGTTTCTTCCCTCCCACCCCCTTCCCTTTTTGCAGGTAAAAAAGTGTTGTAACAAACGCGTCTTTCTGTAGAATTTACTGTATTCTTTTTTACCAAAATTAACTTTTGATTATACTCTTGGCTCTGGCTTTTAAACAAACAAAATGCATTTTTAAGTGTTAAGATGACTAAAATAATGTTTCAGTTATTTATTAATAATAGACACATCAAGTCAGCCCAACAAACTTCCTTTTAACAAGAAAAGCTTTCTCCTTCTGAATGAATAATGCATATTGGAGAAATAACACCACTCCTGCATTTTCTGCGTAGGCTGATAATGTCCTATCTTTCTGCAAATGCATTAGGCAAATGAGAACATTTTGGGGAAACAGCCATCTCCCAGAATAGAACATTGTGTTCTTGCTACAGGAGAAAGTAAGTTACAGTGTTAGCAACTTCATGGTATAAAACTCATGGTGACTTGTCTTTGCAGTCATAACTGGAGCTGTGCAGCAGGAGGAGTTACATATTAATGGTGCCCTTTACTGTCAGAAGAAGAAGTGGCTGCAAAGGGCTCATACCATCCCCAGCAGGTGAGAAAGCAGGGTGATTGATACTGATGAAACAATGAAATAAAGTGGCAGGGAGGTGCAGAATGTGTCACAAATATATTCTCAGGTGAGCATTCAGTTTATTTTTATGATAATAATCTTCCCAATAGTCCTTAAAAGCTGTGATGATGTTCTCTGGAAAAAGACAAGTTATGCCCCCATTCACTGAAGAGATTTTCTATAATTTGCAGGCTTTGAATGCACAGAGGTCCTCAGACTCTTTAAAGGCTTAGATGAGGGAGTCCTCACTGCCTCAACCAGCTCAGCATATCATATTTCCCAGAAAAACCTTCTTAGACTGGCATCAAAACAATGGATTTTATATGTATTGATAAAGAAATAACATAAAAATAYGCATCCATATGCCTCATGCTATAGACTCTCTAAGGCAGGGACTTAGAATCCCTTTATGTATTCACAGAATAGAAACATATATATATTATGCAACATATATAAATGCAAAATGCATGCTGCATTTGCAYACACAAATTTTTAGACTGTATTCTGTGAAATACATAGTAGTTCTATTATGATTATAATGTTTTTTAAATTACTTATGTATTAAAAAAAACCCTACAAACATCACATAAACAAACAAACAAAAAAAACCAAACCCAAGTGTCTCTGTCTGAGSTATTCAGGAAGTAAGACAAGTTAGAATGTTCTGACACTCCCTTAGAAAATGTCACCGTTTTTCTTTTCACTTTCTTCATCTTAAATATGTGGGTGGTGAAGACAGCTGATTACTGTGTCTGTGAGATCATAAATAAACTGTGTCTCTGAAAAAGATCTGAATAGAAAGAAGGCAAGAAGACTGTGAACAGAGGCAAAATCAGAAAACTGGAGAGGAAATAAGCTGATGCTACACTGCCATATTTGACAGTTCTGTATTGAGTGTGCGGAAGATTGAATGCAACACAAGATGGGGCTGAAGAAGACTAAATTTCAAATGTAGTTTGAAAAATGCCTCAATGCATTAGAAAGTTAATCCAAAGCTATGTTTTATCTGTGGGATGGTATGTTATGTRTGTGATGTATGTGGTATAAACAAAACAGAAATAATTTGATCATTTGGAACATTTTTCTCACTGAAATAAAGTGAAAGGTGTACCTATGCAGAAAACACTAGGTGTTTTTAGCACCCACTTGAAATCTTGAAATCATGGGTTGTGATTCAGCCATGTCCTGTAAATTTTGCTTAGACACTTGCAAAGGTACAGTGTCCCTTCCTCCTCTGGGACAGAGACTCCTTTCTGCAACCATTTGCTCAGTGCCCTGGTCTGCATCACCAYAGTCTAGTGATCTACTGGAATTGTGTTGGGGTCTTGAACTGTACTGCAGCATTGCTTAGAGATGTTTTCTCACTGCCCAGACTGATAATTTATTACATATTTTATGAGTATTTAAAGGAGACTCTTTAAAAGAAAAATACCTCAGAACCTCCGACTATGATTTATGGCTTTTGAAACTCAACAGTCAGAATGAGGAAGAGATTGAGAACGTACCAAGAATAATTCTTCCTTCTTGTTTCCCACTTCATCTAGCAGGAAAGTAAAACTGACCCTCTGTTGCTATAGTTTGATTATTTTCTGTGTGTCACTGATGAACAYGATTATCATCCTGATTCTGGATGCAGTAAGGCATCTGACCAGCACATAAAATCTTCCTGAGTATCATGCTTATTCCTGAGACACAGACAGAAAAGATAGTGCAGCTGCTAGTCTTGTCAGTTTATATTGCTGCAATGCTTAGAGTCACAACCAAAGTGATTCTGCATATGCACAGTTAGCCAGCGACAAACTGGACATGAAAACCTTTGTGCCACAGTCCCATAGTTTTACAGAATTTCTCCAGTTAAATTCACTTTATTATGATTTATTTCATGGCAGTACCCATGAGGATCAAAACAGAAATATAAAATTCTCCATATATAAACTATTAATGTATACAAGAAGAACCACTGTAAGGCCCCAGTATTTTGAATTTTAATATTGTCTTCAGCAAAAAGAAGAATTAACCAAGAATATAAGAGTATGCCTTCATACCAATTCTCATCAGAAATTTTGCATTTTTATACCTCAGGCCTCCCTGCTAAAACTGGAAACTAATTTGAGTCTGTCAGTGTAAKTGCTGAAGTTTTCTAACTGCTATTTTGCTTATTAACTGTTTTGTTAATGTCACTTTARAAATCTGATTTCCTGTAGTTAAGTCAGCAGCAGGTCAGTTTATAGCATATTAATGTGGAATTATTTAATTTAAAACTACATAACAAAGGTTTATTTTACACAAAKAAATAAAATCTTGTGAAATAAACCCTCTGCTAAAGGGCTTTTTGGAAGGACTAAGAAAGTGATGTCACTTTACCTAAAGATAAACAACAAAACAACTGCCCTCCCTGACACAGCTCATATATTTTCCTTTGGTGATTGCTCTTACAAGCCATGAAGTTTACAATGGTAGTGCTTTATGTGGAGATACAGGGAACTGTTTAGGAGACAATTTTTGGGAGCAGAGAAACATATGAAAAACCTTTTAATAGTAGCATACCTGTTTAATTTCTGTTAAAGCAGACCAACAATATAATTACAAATTGAAACCTTGATTTGAAACCTTCCATATGATAGATGGTAGACACACATGAAAGTTATATCTAGTACTATAACAGCAACCATTAAGGGAAAAATCTTTCAGAATTTAGAGAAAGCCAGCTGAGAACTGGGACTTATTTTGCATTCTGGGCAGAAGGAGAAATTTCGTCGTATGTCTGTCAAAACTGGTACAAGAAGCAGCTGGCAAAGTTGCTTAGAAAACATACGTGGTAACACTCCCTAAAGATGAAATTTTTGAACACCCTTGGGCAATATTCTTGTAGAAAATTCTTGTCTTGTGATGAACAGAGTTCTTAGATAGTCAGGGTATTAATGGAGAATTTTGTATATCACTGCATTAATTTTTAGTTCCTTAATATTCACACAGTCATGTTGAAACTGGCTACAAAATGTCCACCTGATTTTAATAGGAGAAATCCCTAAAGCTGCAAAATACCACTGAGAGCAAAGCCCCACACTGTGCTGCTGTTAGGCATCCTCRGTAGTGGTTACTCCTTGAGTAGACACTTGGAAATATTAGAAGCATTTTAGAAAAAACTGCGACTTAGCGAAGTAGCATGTGAGTGAAAGGAGTGAACGGTTTGTCTAGTTGATCCCAAGCCTTTTAACAAGTGCACAGCAGTGCAAKAGTTGTAGAGACATGGCTTTATTTGGCAACATTTCAACAGCTCAGCACTKTAATCAGCTTGCAGCCTTGGCATTTACAGGGGCCTATGCTGCACTGATCACCAAGCCTTGCCAACAGCCGCAAATCACAAGAACATGCAACCTAGCAGAGCTTTGAGGTTGGAAATGTCCCACATTTCATTCAGAGSTGAAAGGTATAGATAGCTATGACCAATTCTTCAATTTAATTTTTGCCTCAATAGGCAGCTTGTGCTGTGAAATACTCCTGTATCAGACAAAGTGCTGGAGCAACCTCTCTTAGTTGTACACTAAAAATGTAATGGGAGGTTATCTGTAGTCGGCACTAACTTGAAGCAGATTGTGCTCATCATATTTCAGCTAGAGGCTCCTAGGGTGGAATGCTGATCYAGGAGCCAGTGACTGCAGCTTGCCTGTTGAAGCAGCTGGCTTTCTGCCCACTTGAAAGAATGGCTTGAAAAGCCAGTTGCTCATACCGTAARTGATGAGTCATTTATCTGGTAATGCACTGGCAGTGTAGAATCATTACAACTAGCAGTAAATTACATAAAACAGCAAATTGTCCCAGTTAATTCTATCACTATCACAGACAACGACCATGTTCAGTTTTCGTAGAGTACAGGGAACTTCGGAAGCTTCAGACAGGAAGCTGTCTGAATTTGCTCTAATAGCTTGCTCACCCAGCCTACATTTGATTCCCTGTGCCAGGTGTTTCCCTATGCCTATCTGTACATTTAGGGTCTCTGAACTTCTGAGGCCAACAGAATATTCAGTGCATGGCTCAGATCTGGAAATTTATGCATCAATTATATTAACTTCTGGACTGAGCTTATGGGAYAGCAGGTGACATCTGCTCAGAGCACTTGGAACCCACGGAGTTCAATGTATCATCTAGGTGAGCTTCCTGAAGAAAGCTTGTGGTGTTGTAGACCAGAAGTATAGAAATAGAAAYCTTTTTTAATACTTGAACCCATGAGCACACCCTTTGAACACACATGGGTGTGCTCAAAGCCACCCATGTAAGGCATGCCTTGCAGTACAATTTTTATGCAGGATAACCCCTGAAGAATGAATCCCACTGGAGTAGTATCTTGGTGGCAAGCAATGCTCTATAGCATCCTGTTGAAATGCARAAATATAGAAAAATGCCTCCCATTTGGGCAATGGCACATGACCAGTGTTCTGGTTGGAGGCCAGGAATACCTGAACTACTATGTTAGTACTTTWGAAAATGGTAAGGAGATCAGGTATCTATTTGCATGTTGGGACAATATATACCATAAAAATTCAATTATGAGATATCAATACAAAATTCCTGTAATACATAAAACACAATTTATAATTTGACAATTCATATATGCAGTTATTTATATTAGGGGAACAATGCCTAGTGTTCTAAAAACTGTAACTGGGACAGTCAGTATAGAAACTTCACATCTGTCCTGATGCAAGTACTTATGTAAKCCTCACTTCTGGGTGTTCAAGCCATCACTGGAGATCTGTTCAGTGTATGATGACAGGAAAACTATTTCCATCCTTTTKTAAGGATAATGACATTTTTGATYCCCTTCCATCTTCTCTCTCTCATYTCAGCTTCTCACCCTGCCCCTCATYCTTCACCTGGGCTTGAGCAAAGGTGTATTTCTACGTACCAGTTTTCAAGGTCCCACATAGATACTWATGAGCTGAAAATGCACAGACTCCCTCACCTACAGAGCATGTTTGTTCAATATGATTTTTCAATATGATGCTCTATTAAGTATTTAAGCATTTACCTAATTTCCAATTACTGTACTATCAAAAACTCTTTGAGATTTTTTTTTATTAGCGTATCCTCAAGGTGAGACCAAGGGCCTCCATTTTTAGAGGTCTTACTCTTCTCCAAATAACTTTGACAATTTCTTTCCTTTTCCAGAGAGATGTTTAGAAGCAGGATTCCTGCAGATGTGATCCACCACAACAATCTCACCAAACCACAACTGCTGATGCAGTACCATCAGCAGGGATGCAGGTTTGTGTGGCTCCCTACCACTGATGGCAACCAACAATCTCCTGGGTTTTGAGAGAGCTGGCCCAGGTCCCCCAAAACCTGTGGGAGGAGATGCCAAGCCACCTCTCAGCACACTCATGCTCAGGGAGCCCTGACTGCTTGCATCTGCATGCGCACATGGACATACTCAGGTATGCATCTGGAGCATATTTCTCGTTAATTCTTTCTGTTGCTGTGGGTCTCCACCAAAKGAAGCTCACCAACCAGTGTTCAGGAGGAAGTGTTGGCAGTAAAGTAGCCAATACCTGCCAAAATTGCTTGAAGAATTTTATATGTAACTGGCAAATTTAAGCTGTTGTACAAAGCAAGTTTCTATTTTGTTTCAACCTTACTTCGAATTTTGAGAAACTTTTATGTAATCAATTACCATRAAGTACAGCTTCCCAGCACAAAACATAGCAATGACCATGAAACTCGGCAATACCCTGTGCTGCTGAACTACACTGGTTTGCATTTCTTTGCTATCTATTTGAAGACAAGAACCCCTAAAGCATTTTTTTTTTCATTTTGGTGATGGAAATTGCATAAYGATTAAGTTCAGTATCTCTTCTTTTGGCAACCTACTGTCATGCAGGAGCTGTGAGAAGAATTAGGTTTGACATTCCACCGWATTCTGAAGCTGACAAGAACTGAAAGACCTGTGAGGCTTTTTGAAGTAATAACAAATGACCATAAGTGATTAAAATGGACACAAGCACTGAAACTCCAGGTGTAAAAGCTGAGTTTGAATATCACACCTACATAAACACATGCTCAAAAGCACATGCTCCAGCCCCTCAAGGAGTGGAAATTTGGGCTGAAATAGTATTGTACTGARGCTCCTGCTATTTAGATTTAGTGAGTGTGACTTAACACCACATGGTTTATGATTTATGTGACTTAGAGCTGATGCCTCCTGCTTTTGAGATACTGGTGCTTTCTGTGTCTGAGAGGYCTGTTCTGCAGAGACAAGTGGACCTTTTACGAGGGGCTGTTACAATCTGCAGCAGAAGATGGTGTTGATCCCATTTCTAATAGAGTTGAAACATTTCATGTGGAAGAATAAATTATTCTTCATTTTTATATCACAGAAATGTTTGTACTATGAGCAGTGATCTAGATAAGGGTCTATATGAGTTCAGGTATATCTCCAGCTAAAGTGGATTTAGATACCGGTATTACATCTTGCACTTAAAAGGAAAGTTGCTGTTTCTTGTGCTGTCGTTCTCTTTTCAGACTTAGAAAACATTAGCAGGAAATGTTAATTAGCTTAGCCATCTGAGAATTTACATWAAAAATATGTTTTTCAGAAAATGTCACAYTTTTTTTCWWGAAAAAAGAAMTTTTTTTTCTAAGTCACATTAAAATTTCATTTTACTACAAAGGGATTATTTTCTGGTCCTCCATAGCAGCTGATGTTTTATTTTGTTTAAATTTTATTTTAAACAGCTGTATTTAAAGTAACTGGTCCATAACTTGGAATGACACTAGAAATGGACATTAAAACCTCAAACAAAAAAACCAGAAAGACAATTATAATGACACTTAAAAATTACTAGCTTTTTTTTTAAAAAAAAAACACTACATATGTGAAGAAAAACGGATATTTTCTAATAAATTGTTGTTGTCAGGCATTACAATGATGGCTTACAGACCTTTCTTTCCTAAATCTGAGAAATATATGTCAAGTTCTGTTGCTATTGTTGCAAAGTACTATCAAATTCCAGGATAATAATAATAGAAAAAATGAGATTGAAAAGCTTTTATAGACACATAGTTTAAGAATGCAACCACTTGTATGGTCTAGAAGATCCCTTTTAYAGATATAAAAGCTGAACATTTAGAAAGAGATTGAGTACTTAGACATCATATTACGTACTTTTTAGTAGGAAACAGTTCACATTTTTGCCCTGTAGATCTCTAACCAAGGATCAGATAGACTGAGGATGAAACAGCTCTGAAAGTATATTGCAATTTAAAAAAGTGATTAAAGGGTTAAAGGTCAACTGTAATGCAACTACCAGTCAAATGAGATGATAGTAACAATATATATATTATATATATTATATAGATACATTTTTTCCCTTTATATATTGTAGCTCTTCCCACACAACCTCTTTWAAAAACTTTCTAATTTTAAGCACTTAACATTGCCAGTTGGTTCCTGTGTTTTGTTGGTAATGTATCTGCCTGAGACTTTGCTGTCTGTCTAGCTGAACTGTTCACTACCTCAAAATGGCTTGCTGTCAYATTTTTCCATCTCAGGTCTGTGGGACTAGAAGTGAATAAATATACTGGTGACTTCAGTGAAACTGCAACTCTGAAWAAAGGCTGCAAAGGGGGGGATATACAAGTCAGTGAAGAGATTGCCCAGGAAGGTTATGGATTCTCCATCTCTGGGTAAACAAAACCCCAAACTCTGAATGGCCCAGCAAGCTCCTCTTGGTAACCCTGCTTTGARCAGTAGCCGCCTTCCAATCTCAACCATTTTGTGACAGCAGAGATGACTTGGCTTTCACAGCTCTAAAGGGAATTGAGTGACTTTGGAAATAAATGCCAGCATCTTGGTTGTCTCTCACTGAGCACAGAAAGGCACCAACAGGCTGAAAGTGCAGGTCATATGTAAYGGGACATAGTTTTTAAAATAGCTGAGTGTACAGTTGTGGACAACAGACCAGGAAGCTGTTTCATATTTTGTCAAATCCCTTCCATGTCACTCAGTTGTCTTAACTTTCATGGTCCTAGATTTCTTATCAGGAACTTGAGAAGGGGATATTTTTCTTTTGTGACTATGATTGCATATATATATATATATATATAAATAAATAAATAAATAATTGTGTGTGTATATATATATATATATATATATATATATATATATATATATATATAACTATAAATCACATTGCCCGTATTTGATGTAATGGGCATTAATAGGTGACTCCTATGGTGCTACAACACACAGTTCTTTTTAAACGGGGATTTTAAGTGGCAGCGTACAATAATAATAATAATATAGAGTATAGTAAAAAAGAACACCAGGATTCTTAGGCTGTATTTGTGGTGACTGCTTAATTAAATGGTTTTATCTGAGTTATCATTTAAACACCCTGGGACCCAAGTACATGTCTCCATGTCAYASTTTTCTCCTTTGGTCTTAACAAAKAAAGATGTAATAWGGTCTTTCCATCAACTGTTACATTACAATGGTTTGACTAACCATTTTCTTTTTTTTAAAATGGCTAATGCACAGATCTGATTTGAAATTAATAGTACCTTGCACATGGAACCAGGGACTGCATTGCATGGTCAAGAAAATGCAAAAATAACAAAACCTTCTTTCTTAGCAAAGAAATGTGAACATCTAAGTCTTTAACAGTTACTGTGAGTCCTCCTGCAGACCAACTATTGCRTATCATAGCCTCAGAATTCTCTGTACTTGCAAGACATAGGCATTTTACAAGACACATATTATGGTTCTAGTTTAAGAAAATTGTCAGGAAATCAGTGAATTTAAAGTATTTTTTTTGGTGTAAAATGAAATCCTGATTAAGGTTGACTTCATATCAGCAGCGATTTTTAAAAATTTATGAAAACAGTGAAATAAGAGCAGAAAAATCTAACTCCTAACATAATAAGCAACCCAATAAATATTTAAAAACAATAGGCTGTCCTCAAACTATAGTTGTCAGATCTTAACAACCCAAAGAAAAGCACAGATGGTGTTGAGARGTATCTTGTAAAAGGAGCCTTATCTGATGCCTACCCCAGGCTGTTGTGACTCTGAGTCTGAAAGTGAATATATTTGCAACTCTGCCAAGATTTTGAGCAAATTAAAATGGAATAACTGAATATATTTGTCAGTATCAGAACACTCAAGCACTTGGATGATCTCTATGTTGTGTGAATTTTCAAACTGGTATGCAGAATTTGGCTGCTGTTACACGGAGTCACTTAAGAGTTGTTTTCTGGATTTAGTCCAGTTATAGGCAAGACTGCTACTGCTTTAAATCTTGGAGTGTTATGAAAGAATATCTGCTAGGCTGACTACAGCAGCAGGGAAGAACGAAGAGCTTTAATCATGAAAGCTCTTCTCCAGCTAAAGAGCACAAGCAATGACATGAACAGCTGTAGAAGCCCTGACAAAGCTGATACTGAGTTGTCTTCATATTCCCATTAACCCCATGCCCTCCAGTGACTCCATTCTCCTGTCTTGCTAATGCTCGTAAAGATCACAGTACTCCTAAATGTTTCCAGCATTTAGACAATATAAATGGTTGAAATGCAAAGACCAGTGTGAGTTTAGGATTGCTATCCAGCAGTACCCCAATGGTGATGATGTTTAACTCAGCTTGAGATGGATTTGGCACAGWAGCAGGTGCACAGCCTAGTGCCCAACCACTCGTGTCTCAGAGCCTTACCAGCACMACAGGTTACACAGCACATCCTAGAATGRATGGCACAGTGCCACGGCCCTGTGCACAACAGAAGTAGGCAGAATGGGAACATAACTAYGCCACCTGAGCCAGAGCTCTTTCAMAGCTGCCCACAGGTGGCTGGGATTCTAAGTTCCTCCCCCACTTTGTGGATCATCTACTGGCAAAGCTTTCAGATCAGCAGAACACCATTGTGCCGAGCCCTGCTCATCTCCTCTTGGTCGTCMTCACCATGGAAAGGTGCAGCACACTTCCTGTGCTGGCTTGCACAATTATAAGGCTCAGTCTGGTGCCTTGCTAAGGAAAACAGTCCAGCTGTTTTCCAACTACACTGATTGTAGCTGAGCAGTTCTGTGCCCCAGCTCCTCTTGCTGCCACGTTTATACTTCACCAAAAGTCTTCACCTTCTTCTGGGTTAACGCATTCTGCCAAAGGGGACTGGAAATCACAGTGTCTTCTCAAGACCAGCAAATTTTCTGGGCAAGCCCTCTGTGTGAAGCAYGCAGGGTGGAGGGTGTGGAGATAACCTCACCGGATACAAACKGTTGTATGAGTAACTAGAGGAAGTATTTCCTCTACAGATAAGTATTCAGTGGATTAGCCAGACTTGGTACATTTTKCTAAGATGGTTCATGGTCTAAAACAAAATTCACAAATAAAATGATTTATTGGAAATTTAGGGTTGGAGGTACCTTACAGCATTCTTATGGCAACACAAATCAATTCTATATAAGATGGAACTCTGAAAAAAATTCAAAAAAGTGCTCAAAGCTAGATTTTGCTGTGTGATAGACTACTGAGGATCATTATCTTAGCCAGTTTTTCTGGAATATCACAACTTACTGACAATGGCTTTCCTCTAGTAAACCTCTTCAGAACTCAAACAGTGAAAATATCTTTTAAAGTAATTAATCATTACTTTCTAGGAAATTGCTTTATTATTTTTGCACTGATTACTTTCCATCAAGTGATCAGATTACTTCAAAATATTTTGTAATAAATGTATTATTGCAATTTTTCACTGAAAAATGTATTTTTCCTCCTCTAGTTGAAACACTTTCTGGTTTTCCATCTTTTTWTCCCCAATAGAATAATAAATTAATCACTTTTAAAATATTTTATTTTAATAAAGTGCCTCTCTAATGGGAACTAATGGATGTAATGTAATACTAGAAATATTTATCTGTGTGTGATATTCGGGTGAAAGAGTTGTTGATCTGACACATATTTGTATGAATTCAGTATTTCTTAAAAGATCTATATAATTTAACACCCTTCCTTTAGATCAGCTTAGTTTATGAGGATTCATTCCTTGAAGGTAGTCATGTTTTATAAAATGCAGAGTACAAAACCAGTCARAGTCTCCAGGCACTGGAATGAATGAAGAAGCTGATGCTACTGGTCCTATGTCATTCACTTATAATATAGCCAGTAATATGCATAATGTGGTATTACTTTAAATCCTGCCAAAATTTTCTTTCATATAATAATTAAWAATTWAAAAAWTTTTTTGAACAAAAACAACTTGGGCAAATTCTACAAACACAATTAGAGATTCACAGTGACCATAATAAAAATATGCTAGAATTATCAGAATAACAGAAATTCTATTTCAAAGAAATACTCTAGGAACACATAGTTATAATATATTATATATTATTTATGCACGCAATTATATATTATAAAATAGATACCAATCATTATAATCTCATAAAAATGAGGCTTTTGAGAAGGAGCATTTAACTTAATGTTTCTCTGTGTCAAATTGAGTGGTGTGGATTTCTCTTTCTCATCCAAGATAAAAAATATAATCAGTATAGAAAGAARAAGTTTGAAAAATAATATCAATGARGTTGTAGTACCAGTGCATAAYCTTTACACAGAACAGCATGACAGAATGGTTGTTTTCCATATAAAAAATGACGACTCTAAAAGCATCACATTTTCTAACAACTGGTCCTATCCCTTGACACTGGGAAAACCCCCTGCATTTTGGAAAAGTGCATTAGATATAATAATGCTCTATTCTTAGAAATCTGATGATATGCTTCAAGAAGCTTAAAAAAATAATCTAGCATTGTCAACAGGACTACATAAGTACTTCTGTGTTTCAATGGAGGTTAAAGCCATTCTTGCCTCTCAATTAAAATAAAATTTTAAAAAAAWTTTAAAAATGGAAAGTTAAACAAAAATTGAACCAATTCCCCAAACTTTCTAGTCGCTGCAACACAGTGCTCATGCTGAGCAAACACGAACACAACTGTTACCACTCCGCTGCGTAAGAGAGAAAAAAATGAAAAAAAAAAAAACCAAAAAAAAACCAAAAAACTGTACAATTTTTAAACACCGTTTCTGACATTTGGCCAGGCCACGGAAGTCCCANAGTCGCTGCAACACAGTGCTCATGCTGAGCAAACACGAACACAACTGTTACCACTCCGCTGCGTAAGAGAGAAAAAAATGAAAAAAAAAAACAAAACCAAAAAACTGTACAATTTTTAAACACCGTTTCTGACATTTGGCCAGGCCACGGAAGTCCCAGCTGAAGTGAAATAAAACCCCATATGCTTCTGGCAAGCTCAGCACGAGAGGCTGAGACGCCCCGAGCTGGCGTCCCTGTGCCCCAGGTGGGAGCGGAGACCCCGACGGGCCCCGGGCGGTCCCAGCGCCGCAGCTCCCGGGTCAGTGTCCAGCAGCCCGAGCCTTCTGCTCCCCTGGGCTGCCGAGGGGAGTCTGAGGAAGCCACAGCAGAGCTGCTTGCAGAAAGGGCTTGGAGCCCTGAGAAAGGAGCCAGGGACCCAGGAGACGCCCTCAGCTGCATGCTGGGGGCTGGCGGGGGTGCTGACAGAATCCACAGAGGAAGAACTTATCTCATTGCCTGCGAGCAGGGATGTCACCCTGAATTTTTAAGCCTTCTGATAAGTTGTAGCTTGGAGTCAGTTTTCCCATGGGTTTTCATGTAAATAACAGGTGTTGTTTTCTAACTAGCTTGGATGTTTACATTCTTCTTAATGGGATGGATTTCTTTGACAAGCATGTGTATTAGCCAGTGTGTGTGTAGAAGTGGTGCTTTCCTCCACCTATCAGAACCTTTTATTCCTTTTGCATAAATATCCCCGAAATTCAATAAACTTTCTTCTTATTTTCGTTTCCCCTCTTGACTGCATGTCGTGTGTTCCTTTTTGGTATCAGTGCAACACAGGGATGCTGCTCACACAGAGCCCCTGGGGACCTGGGTGTGTTTTACGGCTGTACAAACCTGATCAGTGCTGCCCTTTAAAGAAAGGGGCCTCCAGCAATTCAAACTTSGAATGATTTCACTATTTATTTCAGATGCCTCATCTGAGATACCCTAATTTTGAAGTAGCATAAAATGGAGACTTAGGGTTTCACTGGGCRTAGTTTCAGGATACCTCAGCATTTTGCAGAGAATGCTGGGAGTATATAAACCTATTGGCTGCAGAGGGRACGTCCTTGACTCCTTTAATTGGGAACTGTAGAAATGGTCCCCCAGGGTCCAGAAGGATGGATTATAACTGTTGCTAGAACACAATAATTTCTGCAAATTATTACATCTCCTCATTAATTTTAATTTGCGTCCACGTGTTAGRAAAAGTGTGAAAACAAATTTGATTATATACAGATCTAAAAAGTTTCAGCTACTTGCTATAACCTCATGGTTCAGTTATTTAATTCCTGGACACTGTTCAGAGAGAGGTAAAATCAACATCCACTTCATAGAATTTGTTTGCTTTTCTGTTCATCCCTCCATTGTTTTCCTAGTCCATCTAGATTTCTACAGGAAAACAGTATTTGCTTTCTCTTGGAAGTTGACAGAAAGTACATGTTACCCATAAAATTAGTGGAGGCCTTATGTGTTGCTGTATTCCTGAGCTCCATGAGAGTCAACTGTGAGTAGCTTGGACCTACAGGCTGTTTGCACATGTGTACCACCTCTCCTTCCCTCTTCAGATAAACTAAATGTAGAAATAATAAAATATCTTAACAAAAAAGGTCCACTTTTTATTTTTCTTTCTCTTCAGGTTTGTTTCTGAGCCTGTAGRCTTTGATCTAACTTGCAGGAAAAGGAATGTATAGATCAAAGCAAAATCTGCAGTGACATTCTAATAACATAATGTGTCTACAGATCACATTAGGCATACAAACAAGAGGATTGAATTTGAATATGATTTTAAAACTTGTTGGCAGGAACATGTAAAAATATGCTTACATAAACACGTTTTTGCTCAATTCCAAGCCACTTTGAGATAATTTAGTAGAGTTGCTCTGGAGACTTTGTGGTGCAATAGATCAGATTCTAGTTTAAATGACGTTATGGTGACCAAGTGGTGGCAGTGATTAATATCTAAATGAATGTAGACAAAAATTGTAACTGAGATGCCAAGTGTGTTAAACCCTTGAAAAGAAACAATCTAAAAACTTGTCTGGAATGTGGTGATCCACCAACCCTTGGGTAAGAGCCTGCAAACAGTTACAGATGTAGAAATCTGTTCACAGCTATGTGACAAAGCACTCATCTGACCATAGACAAATTCAGACTTGGCATGAGGTAGTGCAGAATTAATTTAACCAAATGGAGGTGCACCAAGGATGATGCAGAAATGTTCTGGTGAGTACACCCCAGCTAGCAAAGCTGTGTTCACTCAGAGACAAGTTTTGCTGATCTCACTCTTGCTCTGACATCTCACTAGATTTGATGGATAAAGTAGAAGTGTCATACTGAGATCAATGCTATGAACTGAGTAGTTTCCCAGTGGTTGGGTCTGGGAGAAGTCACCCCCCAGAGCACAACCTGTAGAGAGGCACAGGAATGATGCAGTCTTTTTAAGCCTCTGATAAAAACATCTGACAGAATATAAATATGCAGGTAGRTCTCAGGGCAATAAACTTATGTTCTTTGTAATTGAAATAAAGTCACAAAAACCTTGTTAATGGTGGCTTTCATTTTATTTAGTGTATTTTGCAATGYTAAGTAATAAACATCCTTCTTCAGTGCTCAGTAAGGAAATTAATAAGAATATCGGGTTTGAAAATGATAGAAGARTCTGAAATAGTTWGGTGATTGTCCTTKTCATTCTCAACTAAGTGTAAGCCTGTTGAGGAAAAGACATGATATCAACATTCTGCGATCATTGAAAATCTGAGAAATGGATGAGAATATATGCAGCATGTGCAAGCATTACATTTCTCATTCTGGTTCAGAACTCAGAGGTAAAAGCCTCCATCACCTGGACACAGATCACCAGGGCAGGAGCTATGTGGCTTTGWTTCTACTGTTATTCTATGAGAGTTCTAAGTGCTCTAAGAATGACAGAGGCAGATACATATAATTCTTGTTTCCTTTGTTCCAAGAAGGAGCTGGCATGCTCCCYATGGAAGTGACTCTCTGACACTGAATCCTGCCATATCCTCAGTGGGTTCTCCTGCAGGCTGGGCTGTGASTTAGAACCTTCCTACTCTCTGTGAAGAAATAAAAAGCAAAACATGGGGAAATTGTTCTGTGAAATATCATCTATAGTGACTTCCAGGAACTCCTCAGCTGCATCATATTGAGGCAGGGCTGAACAGAGATGAGCACTGTTCTTTCTGTCTGGGCCCTGACTGTGTCCCCCCAAGCAGGGGCCAAAAGCCACTCCACYGAAATGAGGCAGATGTTTTACTGTTCTCCTTTAACTCTCCATAGTTTCAGAGCCTGGCTTAGATGTCTTTTTGAGCAATGATGTCCCATCAAGATCTGGTAAAGAGAAAAAAACAGACAAAATTTACTGCAGAAAAAAGACAGTAATCATTAAGCAAACCAAGGACCTTAACTTTCCAAAACTATCATTTGATCTGGAAAATATATCCTGTGCATTCYACTACTTCACTTATGGAGACAGCAGTCCTGAGAGTTATGGTTTCGTATCTCCATACAAAAGTATGAAATATCTAAAATCTATTATTTGCCTGTAGTATGCTTACTGAGAAGACATTAATTCCCACAACTCTCAACACTTTTCAAAGTTTAATGCTTATACTTGCAATACTAATGATAATTGATGGAATATAAGGAATGCAAAGTCTTTCTGCTTCTTTGAGGTTAATGGCAGAAGGACAGGCTGAAAGACAGATCAAGATGGTTGAAGTTGTTCAAGAGAAATGAAAGTTCCAGATCATCACAAAGAGTGATCTGGCTCACATATGCACTTGGAAGCATAAGAGTGCTGCTTTAGCCTAATTTTCTTGTATGTTTTACATCTGTAGCTCTTGCTTT
>CADDXX010000091.1:1405495-1423898 GCA_902810485.1 Alauda arvensis | reverse complement strand
CCCACATGCAAGCCCACCTTACAAAGGCAAATCAAACAGCCAAAAATTTGCTTTGGCTCATCAATACCAAACAGCTAAGMAGTGCAGCCCTGAAGAATTAAGTACCATTGGTCACATTTACAAGTAATTGGTGGGATTTTTACTCTAAAGTAAAATAGAATGAGGAAAACAATCGTCTTTACCAGAAAATGAAGGCTTAGATTCTTGAACCAGAACACAGGCATTTGATGAATAACCTAGCCAAAAAGTCCTTGTCTGTGCCATTTGTAGTACCAATTTCAAGACATAAGCAGTCTAGGTAAGCATCACTCTCTCTTGSAGCARCCTGAGAATATGGCTAAACATGAGCTCCARTAGAGTGAATACAAGCAGATCACAAAGCAATGACTTCACAGGACTGAACTAGTCTGAATACTCATTAAATAAATGTATAAGTGTCATTATACAGTCGAATTATTGGTGGGAATTTGCAAGAGCCCTCCTGCTGCAGAAATTATCAGAAGATGATAATCACAGTATCTCTTTTTCAACACAGACCAACACAATGGTAGGAATTATATACAGRGAAGATCCTTCAGGGMCAGATGTAATTCTAATTTATTCCCAGAGAATATGCCAAGAAGAACGGGGTTTCCTGTAAGGACCACTGGAGACATGTATAGAATTAATTGCTTTGAGACAGGTAGAAAAGTAGATGCATTTGCAACTAAGACAAGAAGATTTCAGGAGCTTTTTTATCTTTGAAATTACGTGTTAATTCAGAAAATTTCAATTTACCTAGTCTCAGGAAAGCTCTGAAAGCTACCAAGATTTTTTGCCAATACTATTGTATTTTTTGTCTACTGCCAGAAGCATTACTTTGGGCTCTCTGCACATCAGTGTATTGTAGAGCTGTGTTAAGAGAGACACAGGACCTCCTTTCAAGTTATCTAATCTGATACTGCTTTTCTGCATGAGTGTTTCATAGATTCACCTTCAAAGGCCTGGGGAATAAAGACTTCTGTGTTTTAGGGATGTGAATGTCATGAAAACTGGATGAATCAGAAAAATAAGTGTGTACTTAGATGTACAATGATGCATGAAATACATTCTTCATTTCTATTGGAAAGAAATTGCCAGTGAATCACCAGTACCAATGGTGATGGTGATTTTATTACAGAACTGACTCAATTGTATATTGAGTCAGGCAGGTGATAACTTTAACTGCTYCTTTTCTAATAATGCAAAAATAATTACTGTAAGTCCAAGTGAAAAAACAACTGCTGACAAATATCCCAACKTGCTCATAACATGTACTTCATTACTCATCATCTGCTCTCCAAATACTTGTAATGTAATATTTGTTGAGAAAAAATAGCCTTTTCCAGCACCCTGCCAGACAGACAAGGTTTAAAAAAACTTCCTTCTGTTAAAAAGATGCTTCAATAGAGCAAACTTTTYTTCTTTGTATAGATCATTTCAGAGAAGAATGGGATGTACATTACTGTAAGTGGAATAAGAATTGTGTGCTTCCCAAAAAATTAAAGACTACCCAAAATACAGTATTAGTAAAAGATCAACAAGATCAAGCAATTTAATGAGAGAACTTAATTCCTTTGGCTGAAATGTCCAAGAATGATTTTTTTTTTTCAAACTTATTTAGCCAATTTCAGTTTGTGCTGTTTACTTTACGGATTRCACATAATTAAGTTAAATATTATCCATTTTACTCAGTTGTTATGAAACAGTAAAATTGTAGCAGTAGCATTGTTTCTGTTCACAGWTGTGGCAGCATTTCTGATAGCAATTTTTAAATTCAGTTTTTGGTTAAGCATGCAAAAAGGCAATCTTACTTATGAACTATAATGGAAATAGATCATATTAAGAGAATTCCATGGAAAAACTGGTAGGCTTTAGWTTTGAGTTGAAATCAACATAGAACAGAATGTTTTATTTCARATAGAARGGAGCATTGTGTGAAYTGTTTGGTTTTTTGTTTAKAGGGGTGGAAACAAATTAATTCAGYARTAGTCACAACAGCATTTTGGAACACAACTTGGCCAAAAAACGAACTTACATTATTTGACTGACARATTTGTATTTCCACAGGTATTCATATTTCAAATAATTATCTACAGAAATTAGCTCTATATTTAAGTATTTTAAGCTGAATCAGTAGCTTTTACTATCCCGTGCTATTTGTTGAAAAATCCATTTCCATTTTGCCAAAGAACACAAAAAAATCCAAACCAAACCAAACCAAAAACCCCAAAAACTCAAAAATGAGCAAACAAACAAACCAAAACCAAAAACAACAACAACAAAAAAGTCAAACAAACAAAAACCCCAAACCACCAATCTGAACCTTTCACATCTTCAAGACTGCATTATTCCTGCAAAAAGGTAGAGAGAAACAACACAGTTTATTCGATTCCCCAGGAGGCAGTACTTCTGGTTGATTTTTTACTTGTATTACCAGGCAATAYAGAGTTCACTGAGTGTCTCCTAGCTCATGAGTGTCACTGCACTCCAGGCTGTAAGAAAGTTGTTTACAACCAAAATACACAGTCACTGAAGTCTTTGTGTGCATGRTACTCAGAAGGAGAAATCTGGGAATTAGAGGCTGACACAGAACATTTGTTACAATAATAATAAGAGATCATACTGTGGTTTTGTGGTCTGGTGCAGGCAAAGCGTTTTCTATGAATGTCACAACTTCCCTCCTTCATTTCCCTGTATTTGAAATGGGAGCAATGTCTCACTGCTTTAGGCAGAATGGAAGAGCAAGCAGGGTGTTTGTAAAGCAATGCAGAAGAAACACAGACAGCCAATAGAAAGCCAAGTTAAATAGCTGTACTGAAAACTAAATAGAAATCTCTAGGAAGAAGTCCAAGAAAAAACATCTGGCCAAGGAAGCATAGAAGGCCTGACAGAAGGGACAGAAAAGCAGGATTATTGGTTTGTTTTTYCCTTTGTAGATCAAACTGACATGTCAGATGCAATGCAATCTGTTGTTTGTACAGGAAAAAWTAGGGGAAGAAAGACTGGGAGCATCCAAAGAGTGTCATAAAAATTAGCTTTGCTGTTCCAAGAGGTAGATGGAGTGTGTGGTGGGAAGCACAGGGGTACATGGGAAGATCTGGCGTTGAGCTCCACCAGTCTCCTAGGACAGGGCTACTGTGAGAGAAGATCCAGGCTGCTGTGCTCATCGGCAGATGGAAATAAATTTTTGAGTCTCTACAGGGAAGTTAAAAAAATGTGGCAGAATGTCTAACGTCTATCAGCTCAACTTCATAATACAGTGGTGCATCAGTGAAATRAGCTTCCAGAGATTGTAGAGATTTTTATTTTTTCATATTGTCTTTTCCCTGGGCTCCCTATTGCTCTTACTTCAATTTCAGCTTCACTCTTTCCTTTTTGTCTCATATTTCTYCATTWTTCCTGTGCTGTCTTAGTTTTCTTCTATCCTAKTCTTATTTTACACTTTTCTCCATTCCGTTGTTTATTTCTTCTTTGCATTCCACAGTGTAACTATGCACTGATTTTTCCAAGGCCTTGCTGTGTGTTGTTTTTTCAGTAAATAGTAGCAGTGATAGCTGTTCAGCTGCGGTGCTCTTCTCAATTTCTCTTGCCTAGAGGTATTGTTCCTGCTTAGAGAATTGATGAAACCAAACTGATGTCCCAAAACTGGCAGCTACATACAAACTGAGACTTCATTAACAAACAATTGACAATTAATGTAAGACAAAATAAAAAAATTGTCAGACAGAAGATTCTGCCTGATGAGCCAAAGACTTAGTAACTTAGCTCTAAGAAAGATATAGTCTTTTGTAGGTGTCAAGAGGACAGAYGATGAGACTGACCTGAGGCAGAGCAGGAGAACCCCTAGGAGACGTGAAGAGCAACAAAACATTAAGCAGTGTCTAAGTCCTGGGCATAGAGTTCATTTTCATCATGGTGGCTAGTATGGAGTCATGTTTTGGAATTGTGCCGAAGCAGTGTTGATAATACAGGGATATTTTGGTTATTGCTGAGCAGCCATTGCCCATCATCAAAGCTTTTTCTGCTCCTCACACCACCCTAGCAGCAAGAAGGCTGGGGTGCACAAAGAGTTGGGAGGGAACCCAGCCATGACAGCTAAGCCCAACTCACCACAGGGATTTCCTATATTATATGACATCATATTCAGCAAATAAAGATTGGGGAAGAGGGAGGAATTTGGGATTTCCCAAATCCTCATTGTGTGTGCTTGAGCCCTGCTTTCCTAGGAATGGGTGAACAACTGCCTGCCCACTGAAAATAATGACTGAATTCCTTGGTTTGCTTTGCTTMTMTGTGTGTGGCTTTTGGTTACCCATTAAAATGTCTTTGCTTCTMTCCAGGAGTTTTCTAAGTTTTATTTTTCTAATTCTCTCCCTAGTCCTGCCAGTGAGATGTAGCAAGTACAGCTGGTGTGTGCCATGACCTGCTTCCAGCTTTCATCTTTAACAGACCCTTTGCTAACAGYCCTTTGACTAATTCCCCCTGCAGGGTTCTGAGTCCACCTGCTTCTTCACTAAAACSGAGGTTCAGACTCCTGAGACTCTGMAAAYAACTGGTTCMCTTGAATACTGTGTAGCCTGTCCACTTSTTTCTGTAGCTCCCTAACCCGGTGACAGGGCTCCTCAACCACAGCAGGCTTTCTGCCCCAGCTTCACRGAGGGCACCAGGCACTCCCAGCAACCAGTGACCTGGAGGGCTGCCTCTACCRTCACTGGGTCTGTCTGTCTGTCTGTCTGGAGGCCTCTGACACGGCTGGTTCAGTGACCCTCACAGCTGCGTGGGACTCAGCTCCAGGGCACATCAATACCATATCTGAGGAAGCATAATCGAGTATGCTAAAAAGACTGGGGTTGAAAGGATCTCTTTGTTTTTCCTTACCAGCTACTGGGTCTGTTTCCTGACTTGACTGGCTACTCTCAGATGGTCAGAGGGGATTCCTTCCTGCCTGCTCTGCCTTCAGGAACTGCTGTGCAGACTGCCCTGCCATGCCCTCACTGCCCTGCCATGCCCTCATTGTCCTGCCATGCCCTCACTGCCCTGCCATGCCCTCATTGTCCTGCCATGCCCTCACTGCCCTGTCATACCCCTGTTTGTTGCCCAAGGGCTTCAGAGTTCTGATGAGGCCTGGGGGCTGCTGGATGGGTTCCTGAAATTTGGAACACATCTGTACATGCTGATCTCACTCTCTGGTCTTTCTTTCAGTCACCACTGCTTCAAAATGAAGACGTAATTGTAAAAGTTTCAGTGTAGACTTACAGTTGGTACAAATTTCCCCTTAAGTACAAAGAAGGCAAAGAAGACATGTAAAGTCCCCACCTTTATTTGAAGCTAATAATACAGATAATACAGATGGAAAATAGTTTTAGGAACTCCTTTAGAAAAAGTCATCACAAGATAGATATATCTGTTTCTGGGCCACTTTTCTGCAAGACTTTTTCCCAGAACATGACAAACTTTTCCGGTGTTGTCAGAGACAAAGGGTCTAAAGTATCAGATTCCAAATGATGTCTCAGTGCAAAGTCCCTGCTCAGAACCCAGTTGAAGTCTGCTCACCTATTCCCTTCAAYCCAAGGTCATATCCCCATCATCTCAATCAATCAATTACTTTTTTCCATAATTGGTATCACTAAACTGATAGATTAAAAGGCATCAGGTTAGCCTGGGTAACATACAGTAAGCTTCAGAATTTCTGTCATATCATCTTCTAAATTATAATAGCTTTAGTGAAACTGTTATTCAGTCAAATTTCAATAACTTTTCAAAGCAGTGATGTTATTTAATCTAAACGGGATCGTTTCCTTTCTCAATATTTCCATAATATAATTTAATGCCAAGCATGCAGGAGTTTAGCAGCACCTCCTCATCAAACACACAAAACAAGATTGTTTGGCAATCAGTGAAATACATGAAAATCRGTTAAGATGTTCTTATATAAAGAGCCTACTTAGACTAAAAATATAGTCTACTGCTTTTCAGGTGGAAATCACACTGACAGACTCAAAGCTAATTGTCTGTAGTAGCTTTGTGGTGTGACACCTTAAGTCTCATTAACATCAATTGTATATATGGTTCAAAGACATAATATACACCAGAATATTTAAATTAAYGTAATGAGATACAAACCTTTGTGCATTTACCTACATTCAGGAGGGTTGACTGAGTCAGACCCTAATTTTTGCAGCTCAAATCTGTTCTTTATATTAAAGGAAAATAGATAACCTTGAAATTAGGTTTAGCCAGGTCTTGGCTATTTTTAGCAACACAATTTAATCCTAACATTTGGCTTTCATTCCRTTCTTTGTTACAATGAATAATAAGAAACATGATGCATTTACTTAATGCCCGTCATTTGATGATTTTAAGGTCCTCATGGTCATTAATAAATTAAGCATTAAGGCAACAGTCTGGAAGTAAGTAATTTTGTAGTATAAGGAAGAAAATGAATCATGAGGAATGACATGAATCACCCAAGTTGAGTCAGTGCCTGACTGGGACATAGAGCCTGGACRCTTGGGCTCTTGCTTTTSTTCTAACTACTAAGCACATTTTCTGAACTTGGTCACTTGGAGTACTTTGCATGAGAAAAATCAAACCARAAAACCCCAACSAAATAACAACAACAAAAACCTACAGAAAGAAAATAATGAATCATGAATCAGAGAATTTTCAGATTGTGAGAGCTTGAGGAGACTGTCTTCTGAAGGTCTTTTTAGATACTGTTCCCAGGCAATCACAGAGAAAACCAGATGCRGCCATGCTGAAGAAAAAATTTCAAGACTTCCCCTGCGGTTTTGTGCCTTGTTGTTCCAAAGATGTTTCTAAAATAAATTTCATGTAATGGTCAGAGTTGGGTGTCTGTGAGGGAAGGGATGGACGGGAATCTATGTATTCACCCAYCCTGCCATGCTCCTTGAAGGTGCCCCCAGCTCTACACCTCATTCAAGAGGAATGAAAAATAATCCACCAGGTCTTTTTCAGAAGCCCCTCAGATTTACCTTAAAATTGAACTTTAAACACTGACTGCCAAAGGCTTGACTTCCAGACTTGGCCCAGTGCAGCATAAAGTGCAATCAGTACAGTCCTTCCTCTTAGCTGCAAAGCTAAGATTATGGCAATTCTGTTAATCAAGGAAAAATGAAATGTTTCCTTTAGGTATTTCCTAACATTCTTATGAAAAAGAAAATAATGTAAAGGAGAAAAAGTTATAATGAAATAACAAAATGACAATACATTTCTAGCATAGAAAGATGCCATTGATATTCAATTATTTACCTCTATGACTTGAGYCTGAGACACAGTGCTTTCCTCAGAGCAATAAGAAGTAATGAAACAGGTTCAATAATCAACAATAAAATGATCAGCTTCTAATCTGGTAATTCTTTGTTGGTCTAAAATGTACACATRCACATCCAGGTACAGGTACATATTTCCTCATGTGGCTAATTTTATAACATTTCCACTTAGGATTKTAATGGTTTCAGGCCTGTCATATTTTGTGATTACAGGAGACCTGATCTGAAAGATGAAGATGCTTCCCTCAGCAAGCACTCATTCTGTCACACTGGGAGTATGATCTCAGTTTTTGTGCCTGGAGTATTCTGTCTTAATATGGCCCTGAAAAGGCTCAAAGGATTCAAGCAAGGTCAAGCAAAAATGAAGAGAACAGCAGAGAGCCATAAAGAAAAGAAGAGAAAAAWCACCGAAGCAAAAGAAACATGGAAAGTTTCCCCTCTTTTGGTTACAAACCAGTGAATCCAGGAAAAGTGATGAGTTACATGGATTTATGCTAAACAGGATCCTGTGAACRGAAGGATGCGGGATCTGAGGTGCTCTCAGCAAAATAACTTTTTTTGCCCTTTGGATCACCAGTATTTTCATCTGAGAGGGAAAGCATTCATTCTCCTCTACACTCAGCTTGTTTTTGTAATTCTGTGCRGAGATTTTTTGACCAAAGTGTTCTGTAACATCCAGGTCAAAAGGGGAACTTTATGGTGGCCTGCCTGAAAACAATTATGGTTAGTAGAACCACTACTGGGGCCTGGGACAGGAACAGCAGTAGCCTCTGATTCCTCAGAGGTTGTTTTTCTTCTTCTACTACTGCTTATCTCTTATTGTGATCTGATGGGAAATGTGGCTGCCTTGGGGTGCCTGAGCTCCTTTCCCTCTTTTTTAATTTTTTGARTCTCTCCATGTAGTTACATCTCCATCACTCTTTTATGCAGGCAGGTGCTGGGCTCAGAGCCAGATTTGACGCTATCTCAGAAGCTTTACCACAAAGTCCTCGTACTCCTAAGATCTGCATTTGTCCTGTTTCCAGGCTGTACACTGTACAGAACCATAGGTAATGCATGCCAATGGAATTCTACAYTGTTTGTGAAACATACAGGCTCAGGACTATATAACTTCTGGTCTTGTCTAATGGAAAACATTACACTGAACTTGACCTTCTGACTGAATGCAATGCTGGTCTAATAATATGTCTTTCTCATTTGTATTGCTCAAGGAAATCCTGTTCTCTGTGACATTAGGTTTTATCTGCGCCATCAATCTCTAGCAGAAAGACATACAGAAGCTCTGCTTAGGATGTAAATTCTTTTTTTATTATTATTAATGTTGAACATAACCACTTCATCTTTGTAATTCATTATTTTCAGAATTCATCTRTTCATTTTTCTGGAGCTTGAGAAAAATGTAGTTTTTATGTCTTAYTCAACGAACTGTGGTCAACACCATAATGGAATAGCAAATGGCTGCCAGATTACAGGTAATGTGCCATCTGTGATGCTATACTAAGTTGTTGGGCCAAATATTTTGGTATAAGTCAGCACAGCTTTATTTATATGAGCAGAGCCTTTCAATCAAACTTAAAATGAAAAAATCCATCCACTCAAATTATCTTTTCCTTCTCCTAATTGCAGGGCCAAAGTGCAGATTTCAGAAGTTGTATTAAAACTTCTGGGAGTGTGAAGGTACTACAGCAGGAAAGCAAACAAACAAATTCAAAACAAACTTTTTAGAAGAAGTTCACATAYACCTTAAATATTTTTGCTGCAATATTTTTTGTGTTTTGTCTGCCTCTAAACATTAAACCAGTCTGTAGCAGGATTTTTAWCTTCAGTTTTTTATCTTCAAATTTAAGGCACGAACTGAGTCTTTTTATTTTTCAGTGTGTTAAAGATTCTCAGGGACAGGCAGGGAGATTGCTGTGGACAGCAGATTGYTGAGACAACCCACAGTCCTCACAACTCTTCCAATGATGGATATGTAACACGGCCAGATTCCCACCAGACATGTGATGACAGAAACAAGATTTTGGTAAATGTTAGAGCAATAGAAGTTCTGGACTGAGAAGGTGAGAACTGAAACTCTGCCATTTTTATCATCTGAGAACAAAAAATTGCTTTCACCTTGCAGTGCATCAGCACAAACAGGTCTGCTCACATCAAGCACTCAGAAGCATACTGCCAGCACTCAATCACTGTTTTGAAAACAGGCTGCTTTGGGAAAAAAAGGATGGGAAAAATTTTCCACAATGTTTTGGAATGCTCGGCATGCAGAAAACCCCTGCTGGATTCCTGCCACTCTGCCTGGGAGACAGAGCACAGAACTGCAGATTCTGCTGATAGCATCCTAATGTGTTAATTTTGCTGCTGCTTTGAGTGTTTTTCATCATCCTTGGTCAAAGCAAGAGAAAGACAGGAGGTACCTTTTACGTCTCACTTTGAAGCCCACAACAGGCTCTCCTTCAATGACAAAGTGTCAGAACCTGTGCTTGACCAAACAATTTTGCATTTCTAGAGCAGACTGYATCTCCCTAAAAGTTCTAATCTGAACCATAGGTCCCAGCCATAATCCCACAGCTCCATAGGAACTGGCTTGGAGCTGACACCCCATGCAGATGATGCTCCTTCATTTAATGCCACCCATCCCAGTGAACCCTAGATGTCCTGTTGATGGCAATGCCCCCACATTTTCTCTGGCTCTGTGCCTTCTCCTAAAATTGTATCTTGGCCCCTCTCGGTTTTCACTTTCACACTTGCACTCACACCGGGCACCAGAACTATCTGTACCTGAACTGTGTCAGGTCAGGGCAGGAGAGATCATCAGGGTGGGTTGGTTATCTTCCTTGTTGACCCTTTGGTTCTGGTCCAGCAGCAAAATGTTTCCCTGCAGGGAAAGTCATGAATGATGTCCTTGGTGACAATTCCCTGCTCTGACTCTGGTGCCACAGGCTGTCTGAGCTTGACATGCTTGAGCTGAACGCTGTAAGGAAGCAAAAGATTCTCACRCTGTGTGCATCCAGAATTAGTTTTATCTTCAGACAGAAAGGACACTGGTTATGTTAACTGGAAARATAAACTCCAGCCTTGAACACCATGCACTACTTGGCTGTAAGCACAAACTGGTTCACACCTGTATGAATGGTATGTATATGCCCCTGTGCTCCCTCCTCATTTGTGACAGGAGGGATCAAGGGAAAAACTGTAAAGAAGAAAGCCTTTACAACCACCAACTTTTCAAACCAACAATTTGGACATGTTTTCTGTCTCACTGACATAGGCAAGTAAGATGGGAATGGTGGGAAATGAAAGCAGTCCATTTCTAAGCTCAAAAGCATTAAGAGGAGCATGGCACTGAAATTAAAAATAATGTATGATTTTTGCCCACAGGAGATGCATGCTTTCCTACCAGGGAGATCAAATTTAAACAGGCACAAATAAACATTTACATAACAAAGTGTGCTGCTTCTTACAAGACTGTAAGAAACAGTGTTCTGTAAAAGGGATCTGTAGGCCAGAGCTGAAGTATTGATTTTTCTGGTGATAACAATACTCAAGCAWATAAACCACAGGGCTTTGAGAGCAYATCCAGGATATGCATTACTGCTTAAGGCACTTAGATGAGATGGGAAATGAGCCTGCTGGAGCTATTCCATATTTGGACAAGATGCAAAGTAGTGGAGTTTGCAAGATGCTTGTGCGCACAAAGCTAACAAASACARCCAGGAAGCWGGACACACTRTTACAMGTTTTCACAATATATGTCATACAYATTCCTCTCTATCATKATGTGATAAACTGTTTGTTTGTATCCACAGAGCTGCACACTGTAAAAATATCAGCAAAGGACTCCATTGCAAAGCAGCTTGCCACTGCTGATTCTCTAAGCTTTCAGTGACCTCTGTTTTGACCATGTTGTTGCTGTTTGTCCTTCTAAAAAACATGTGGCAATGTCACAAGTATTGGAGCAGGAAGAAAGGAACATCACCAAAGCAGAAGTTGAACTGCGTCAATCCTTTTCCAAAGCAGAGCAGGTGTTGGACATCTGCAGCCTGGACACTGAGGCACTGCACCTTTCCCCTTCCTCCCTTAACATCCTGCAACTCACAGTGTTATCTGGTGGGCTTGCCCTCTTCTGAATATATGTAGARTTTCAGCCTTTTCCTATAATTAAAAAATACCAGGCCACAAGTCAACTTTGCTTTTTATCCAGATTTCATACAACTTTACATACAATTGTTAAACCTCACAAACCTCATACAAGAAAATATGTCCGTGCATTTTGTCAAGATGAAAGCACAAGGACACAGAGGTTAAATGACCAAATTAAAAACATCCCAGAAAATCAGTGGCAGTGCCAAGAACAAAACAAAACAAAAAAAAAAGCCCTTTCTCAGCAGCCATCTTGTACCAGCCATTTTACTATAGAGTCTTTCTCACTGTCCTTAAATGTAATGCACAGAAGTGTACAGCTGCTTCCACTGATGCTCTACCACTAAYAATATTTTACCATGCAGATGGGAATATAATTTTTCAATGCAGATTATTCCCAGTCTGTAACAACSATTTCTAAAATTCTCAAGTGAGTCTCCAGTATTTTGTGCTTTGAAAGCAATATCTTCAACAAATTTTATTTTATGATCAGGAATAATTCAGTAAATTTTTTTTTCAGGTAAGATGTTGGGATAACCAGAAAAGATGACCCTCTTCTTAAGGGAAGTCTAKAAAGGACAATAATTTTCTTAAATTATCATGCAAGTTGAACACTAGGGGTCATATTTAGATAACCACTGACATACTGCAGAACACATCCAGGAGAAAAACAACCACTCATCAATGATCCATGAATTTTAAATAATTTACAGAGGAACAGCAGTGATTTTCATAGTATACAGTGCAGTAGTTGGTTTGCTGTGAAGTGACAGGTTGACTCCTGTATTTCTGTGTTTTTGACAGGAGCTGGGAAACAAAAAGGGAAGGCTTAGAACATGCTCACAAGCATAAATGAGCACTATCTTTCTACCTGACAGGGACTGTCCTGTGCAGGTATTTCAGTATTGTCCTTTTGTATTTTCAGTACTACAATAGCTCTAGTTCAGGAAGAGGGGGGCACAAAATTTTTGCTGTTGAGACAAAGTGCTCTGGGGAAAGTTCATTTAGGAGTCAGAATCAGAGGCAGCAGCACTGGTGTTTCCATCAGTTTTACTTAGCTTTTGTATRCTTACACATATCCTGTAATTAACTTTCATCACCAGAGAACTGGCTCCAAGCAAAGTACCTTGATGTTAGTTYCCTACCATTCTCATAGTAGTGGGAAGAGACAGCAAGGGGATAYATGCATTTATGGAACTGAAGCTCTACCAGTGTAGAGACACAGATGTGTTCCTGTACATCCAGCACGAAAGGCCTGGTGTGTGTCTTTGCATTCCCACTGTCCCCAGCTGTGCCATGGTTCCCCAATGGCTGCAGAAGCATTGTGTGCTCATGCTGTTATGTGCTGTCATAATTCTGGGTAGATCTCAACTTGCAGCATTGTGCTGCTGCAGTTCCATGTGATGAAATGCAGACATAGAATAMAAGAGTCATCTCAGGCAYAACACCTTTCTGCCCCCATGGCTTGCTTGTTTCCTGTGCTATAATTTCCACTGCATCATTGTCCAGTCACMTTAAACGTCCTAAGTACTGGAGTTTACAGCTTTTCCTTTAGAAGGCTATTCCACAATTCAAAATGTCTTGCTGTCACAGAGGTAGTCCTGACATCCATCCTAAAATTTCCTTCTCTTAATTTCATCTCACTATTCCTAATTAAACACCCAAGTGAAAAATTCCTTCCCACAACTAGAGCCAGACTGGATCAGCCAGATGGCTGATCTTTCATGCACATGCAAGCTGAAGAAGAAACAGAGAACCTGAATTTTCCCTTGCCTGTAAGACAAGTGCAAAACTAGCACAAGACAGTCCCTTAAACAATATTCTTTCAAACTTGAAGWGATGAATGTGTTAATATATACAGTTAGTTTGAACTTAGATGCTGTAGAAAGTATGAAACACAACTGAAAATAAATGAGCAGTTCAAGACAAATAGAAGGTCTAAGGTTTTTTTAAAAGCCTTTTCTGCTCTTTCATGCTAAGTATATCATGTCTTTCAATCTTTTGTTGAAAATTTGTTGCTACACCTAAATATCCACACTGTTTTGTGGAGCTACTTGTGAAAATCCCTGACCGGAGCAACAACTTTCTGAGGTGGTAGCAAGTTATTCCTAAGCATTATTGCTGATAACTTAGTAGTAACAGGTTATTTGTTGAAGTAAGGATTTGCACTGAGGCAAGGTGGCAAAAAAWTCTGGATTCAGAGCTTTGACTAAAAGTCAACAACACTTGGCACAATAATAAGATATTGCTCCATGTTGTCCTGGCTAAATTCTAATTTACAYATATCATGTTAACTTTCAGTTTTCCTGTAGTTTCAGATCGAAAGGGATGGTTTTTAATAACCCTTTTCAAAAATGAGTGCACTGCATTTCTAGTGCACAGTGGCTGGTTTGGTTACACATACTGCAGACACTGAGCCTCAACACTGAGTGGAATCATGGATGAGATACTTCAACCTTTAAATACCCAACAGGAAATCAGAAAGGCTTATTCATATAGAAATAGAGCAGTATAGACACTTTTTGTTAAAATATGTAGTTTTTCACAAAGTTTGCTCTCCAGAAACCCATGTTRTTCTATATACCATGTTTTATCTCAGATTCAATTGCAGAAAAGCCAGAATAGTGTTAGCTGAGACTCAAAAGGACTAAACTAGCAACAGTCAAAATCCTATGGAAGCAAAAAGAACCTTTAAAAAATGGTCCAATTCAAATGAAATGAAAAGCATTTAAAATAGCCCTGTTTTCTTTAAGATCTCTGGGGAGAGATCAGTCTAAAAAAATTGATTGATTTTAAAAAGCACACCAAACACTAACTATTGAGTCTTAGGCCTATTAACTGGAATACCAAAACATTATGTTAATTATTTTTTGCTGCTTGGGACAGAGAAGCTCCACACAACTAATTGCGGAAACATGGTTTTTCCTACATCATGCATGGCTGGATTTGTGGATTTGTTTCAACTTCAAGTCATGCCAAAGAGTGTTGGGTAGCTATCCCTCTCCCAGTTAATTGTGACAAGGATGGATTTTATCTGGGGACAGTCAACAACATGATGCTGACCCTGATTTCAGGGTGGATAAGGAGAGCACATGTCTGGATCACGGCCACAAGGGATGCACACTTCTGTGGATTTCAGRTGGAAAGCCTGTTCTCTGCTTTGCCAATTGGAAAGGGAGTAAAGCCTACCAAGCAGTGAAAAAAAAAAAATCTGTTTTCTTAGAGGCCTACAGATACTTTGTTTGCAGAACAGGTGCACTAATACCATAATTATATATTAACATAATTTTTTTCCTTGGGTGAAATGTGACAAGGTAAGCATGTAAGGCTGAGGCTGGTAGCTGAAAGAGTCTTCTTGTGAGTTTTCACAATGCTTAACTGGTGGCATTTTCATGCTGGTAGGTTTTAAACAATTTGTTGCAGTTTATCATTGTGAGCCATTTCAAATCCCAAGGAGTGACCTATTAATTCTTGAAAACGTCATCTTAAAAAAGCGAAAGTTTTACAGATTTTTGGAAGCTCTGTGTTTTGCTACATCTCAGCCTCAAAACTTTTAAGAGTAGGATCTCCACCTCATACTACATAGAAAATTATTTATTGAGCATTCATGGTTAAYCTAGCATAATCCAACCCTATAATCAGATAGAAACTATAAGAGGAGGATAAATATTAATCTACAGAGTTTCTGTAAAGCAATACAGCACTATTTTTATCAAATGTGTGACTTWGGGACAAAATAAATAAATACTAAAGTAAGGCAGATGGGACAACTCATCAAAGGCAGGTCAGAGGCTGGAAAAATTAGCACAGTACTCTTGTGCTGGACTCTTAGMCTCACCTCTACCTGATATAGTTTTGAATTCCAATAGGAAATCGCATAAAGAAAACCTGTGTACTTAAATATTGAATTTAGAATTTCAAATCACAAGTTGGACACCTTTTAAAAGCTGGTGGGAAGATTTAGTTTGGGAACAGATTATGCAGAACACTGAAGCATGGACATTTGCTGTGACTATGGAGAGCRTGACTCATCTTTGGAGTACTAGTGTCACTATTTGACTCTTCAAATCAAAGTTTCCCTGGTTGGGAATAGAAGAGGCCCCTACAAAGCATGGGGCTGAACATCTTCACTTCTTCTTTTTAATGAGGATTGGTGAATTCAGCACCTTGCTGGTTTATGTTTGAGGAAGCACAGTGCTGTGTTTTGCTGTAATTTGCTGTAAAGCTGAGAAAATCTTCTCTCAGTAAATTATGGCTGGAGAATTATTTGCACACTGAAAGTCAAATTTTGGTACTGTAAGGTCAAAGTAAAACTTTGATAGTGCAGGCCTATGTGTTACAATCTACTTATCTAGGGTTTTGTCCAAAACACATAAATAAAATCTACTGATTCTTTGGGGAATACCCCATAAGTACATCTAGGCCAAATAGTATTGTTCTGCTGCAGCAAAAAAGGATATAAAAGTAGGAAGTCTGTTTSTATGGGCTGTCCCAAGACACATTGCAGCAAACCAGCAAGACAGCTTAAGAAAGGAAGAACTAAAGACCACTTGGCTCTAGCCCTGCCTAGGGGAAAGAGAGAGTGGRAGTCCCTGGCAGTCCTAGGAACTCTCTGCTGCAGATGTCGAGCTGTTGATCCAAGAACTCTGCAGGACTGCCAGGTAGCCTCAGGATGAGAGACTAAAACATCACCTCTCCCCTTTCTTCTTCATGCAGCTTTCAGAAGGTGGTTGATYCGTGCATCTGTGGCTTCATGACATGACATTTTGGAGGCAGAACSTGCTCAAGATGTTGCAGCCCTGATTTCCCCACCCTACATGCATCCTGTGTGGCAGCGCTGCAGTTTATAAGTGACCTGACTTAGCAAACAGAGTTTATTCCTTTAGCTTGGGATGATGAACCATTGCTCCAGGTGTGACTGTTAAGCACACAGTCTCTGCTCCTCAGCACTTCCTGCTCAGAGCACTGCAGGTCTGTCCTAAATTTTCATTTCCTCTGTCACCAGTAGCTCATTCCTGCCCCACTGCAGCCCAGCTGGAAGAATGACTGCTAGCACTGGGGACCCTGCTAGGGAGGTCACAGACATACAGCAGATTCTCTCATACTCTTCCTCATATTCCAACAGGTCCCAGGACWTAGAGACATTYTAGAGCTAGATGGAGAGGGAAGTGAGACAGCCATGAAAAAAGTGAGGGTTCTTGTAGATTCARTTTCTACTTCAAGCTGTGATCAACTCATAGGATGCTTCATAAGACAATTAGAGCTTATCTAAGGCAACATAAGCTCCCTAGAGATGTGTGCACACCATCTAATTTTAGACATTGARTRTATGTGCTCTGMTGAGTCTTCTGAACRGTCCTGTCTCTTTCTCCATTAACTCTGCGGGAGCTCAGGCATCCAGGCTCTCATCTCATTCATCCATTGTCTCCTCCAGTTACAAGTCCAAAGTGGCTCAAAATACTGARGCCATACATTTGCAGAAGCTCCACTCTGCTGAACTCCAGCAGCAGGGGCTGGTGCAGTGAGAAAAATCCCCCAGCATTTCYTCTCCTGATGGACCAGCCCCTGTGGAGGRGTATGACTGGGGCATGAGAAGGCCTCCCTGTCAGCAAGCACTTCTGTGTTTGCACCCCTGTGTTCTTTATATACTCACATGAAGAGACCCCTTTGACATAAATAGCCATGCCTGAGCTCCTTCCAAGGGAATGGCAAAGGCTAGGATTGTTTATATCAAAGACATACAGGATGCAACCAAATGCCTACAAATTATTTTGTTCATTTTTCCAAGAACGGGTGATATTTTTATGAAGTGCTTATCTCCCACTTTATTCTTGAATAGGCTGTGATGTGTCTTGCAGTTGCAAAGTGCTTCAAATCTTATCCTTCAGTGACATTGTGTTGATGTGAAAATGAGATGCAGCAGAGGCTGAAGAGGCTTAGTGGGTTGGTTATAGAAGCAAATTGTTATTGATAACACACAGATAATCTTTGGGTGATTATCTCTCCATGCATCTGGTTCAGTGACAGCTGTTGGCAAGGAAGATGAAAAGGAAATCTATATTTCAAGCAGACAACACAGAATTAAAAGAAAAAGAAAGAAAAATATGTTTATAATAAAATGAGCACTTGAAAAAATTATTATTATTGCATTAAAGAAGTTTTAGGACACAGCTTCTTCAGAACTATTCAGGAACCCTACAACACTGTTGCATYAATGGTACATCTCAGRARAGCTRTTCTGGCAGTATGCTCATGCASAATGATCACCAGCAGAGTTGTATGSTTATGSTGTATGAACCAAATCAWGCAGCCCTGATGAACCAAAGGTGAACGTAGAGCTGAAAAAATCCTAGTAATAAGACTTCTAGTACAGTCTGAAGCTTTTCCTGTAAGTGGGTTTTTTTCCTGTGCTTTAAATCTTAACCAAATGTTTTTCTGCAAAACAATAGCAGTCTCACCAAAAGTGTTTTGGTAGAATAAAAAAGAGTAAGGTCTGAAAGCAAAACTCATTTAAACTTTCGGAAGAAGAGAGGAAATCTAACAAACCTAAGAGGTCTGCTTTTCTTTGCCCCTAATCATTCTTGGCGACATATTGTAAAACTCACTTTTTATTTGTTGATAACAGTTTTGAAATCCTGAAAGCTCACGTGTCAGTCCATATGCTCTATCACAGTCAATCAGTTTACATTGTGACTACTGGCCATAGTCTTTAATACATGTATGGGGCCTAACACAATTATCTCCAGTTATGGGGAAGTCTTACTGAACTCAATAGGAGCATCAAATAAATGAGGACTTCAGGAGTGCTTGCTCTGCTGAGTATTTCAAGGAACACAACAAACCTCAAAATACAAGAAAATCCTTCCTTCCTTCCTTCCTTCCTTCCTTCCTTCCTTCCTTCCTTCCTTCCTTCCTTCCTTCCTTCCTTCCTTCCTTCCTTCCTTCCTTCC